>OMKY01014892.1:1557-12208 GCA_900302395.1 Bregmaceros cantori
TCCCTTGTCTCCTCTCGTCTCGAGCGAGAGAGATTCGCGGGCCTGCTTGCAGAACGGGGACCGCCCACTCTCCGTCTTGACCAATCACAGCCGCGAGGTGAAGTCGGTTAGTAGAAACAAGGGCTATGGTCAGGATGAGAGGTGGGGAGCGTCCCACCGACAAGTACCGAGGCACATTGACGACGTGGTGTAGTTTATTTTAGCGCAGAAAACTACACCACGGCGGTCTGCTGCCCACCCCACCGTGAAGTATGCAGGGGGCTTTAGACATCAACTGGTAATTATTTGTAAGCACATTAGAGAGATCATTAGGAAGCCGAAATGTAGCTAGACTGAAGTTGACAGTAAGGCCCGTCGGTCACAGTGTTCTATTGGACACCGGTTGAGAGAGACTGCGGTCAGCTTGAGCTAAAGTTTGTGTGTGCGTGTGTGTCAGAGACAGCATATTGAAGCCATTAGGGAGACTAATGTCTCGCTGAGGCAGCTGTGCCCTGGCTCACAAGTGATTGCTTATGCATCCAAACACAAGGCCCTTTTGTTGCCGTCATGTTTTGTGTTTATGTCCCAATAACATGTTTTCTGCATCTTCAAGCCACCAAGCACTTAGCACTGATGAGCAAGTAAAAGCCCATTCAAATTAATTTCCGGTTGGCTGTATAAAACACACTTTCTAAACGTTCCAGGTAGTGACCAGATGATTTAAGTACACGCAGCAGCCCTCAGCAAAAATATGGTCCCCCACGGCTGGTCAGGTGCACTGTGCGGGGAAATTCATCCAGAAAATTACATCACTACATTATATTACATTATACAGTGGTCTGACACTTTGACCAAAACAACTTCCAGTAAGTGCATTCAATTCAGGAACTTGAGAGGTCTGCTGGTCACTGAAATAATATATATTCTGATCTACTCTCTCTCTACTCTCGCTCTTACTCTCTCCCTCTCTTTCTTTTTTGCCTTCTCTCCTGATAGTCTCAGAAAAAAATGTGACATAAAATTGTGTTGGAACTTAGAGAAGTTATGGATCTGATAGAACCATGGCCTAAATGGTGTAATCTTAGTGCAGTCCTACACTTGTGTAAATTATTTGAGTATTTCATACTTTTTGTTTTAATTTCGAAAGTATTTTTTTTCCTTTTTTTTGTTTTGTTTTGTTTTTTTTAACAACATCAACGTGATGTTTTGGGTTTTGGAAAACGCTTTTTTAAAGTAAGCAGGCTGGCTGAGGAAACTAATGGAAAAATGTTAGTGTGCAATCTGCAATAAGCCGAGATCGCAAGAATGAATCACTTTTACAGTAGCTAGATGCATCTATCTAACAAGTAAAACTGATGCAAGTAAGTATGTCACTGAAGTTACCCTGTATAATGTACGATGTTGCAAGAATAGTTCAACATCACTAACAAGAACGCTGAAGAAAGAAGATTTAGGGTTCGAATTCCAACCCATTTAAACCCTGGTCCTTGTGGTCCTATGTGTGTTACATGTTCCCCTGTGTGGGTTTCCTCCGGTGCTCCAATTTCCCCAACCAGCATGTGCTAGATAACCCGCTCCAGTCAGTGCCCCTGGCCAAAACTAGCTCAGAAGCTGGAGTTGACCCCTGGGCACTGTACCACGACTGCCCACTACTCCTCAGGGATGGGTTAAATGCGGGGAATGAATTTCACTGTACATGTTATGTATGTGTGACCCAATAAAGTACCTTATTCCACGAGGAGAGCTATGGGGAAAAGATTGAGAATATATTGCGAGGAATAAAACAGGGAGCCCAAGACTACCATCAAAACACAATAAAGATAAAAATTGAAGAATAAAGTCAAAAGCCGAGGAGCAGGTGGCAAGCAAAAGACTGCTACTGTGACAAAACAAAGCATGTGTCCACATGCGTCACATCAGGCTCTAAGTTTATGTAACGACTAGGTTGGTGGATGTGCAACGTTAGACTGAGCTCGGAACAATTGGTGGAATGAGGGGGAAGGAGGGGAAGATGAGGATTGAATGGAGAAATAGGACGCCTCCCAGGCCCCCACCACGTTCTCCTGTGCTCTTGGTGTCTCTTGATGTATCTCGACCTGCATATATAATCTCACAATCTCCCCTTCCTCCCTCTCTTCCCCCCTGTCTTCTGTGTTCTCTCTGTTTACCCGTCTCTCCCTCCCTCTCTCTCACTTTTCCCCCCTCTCCCTCTCACCTCTCTCCCTCCCAGGTATCACTGTCCTGCTGTCACTAACGGTCTTCATGCTGCTGGTGGCAGAGATTATGCCAGCCACCTCGGACTCCATTCCACTAATAGGTGTGTATGCATGTGCATGTATGTGCGTGTGTGTGTATGCGTGTGTGTGTGCATGTATGTGTGTGTGTGTATGTATGTGTGTGTGTGTGTGTATGCGTGTGTGTGTGTGTATGCGTATGTGTGTGCGTGCATGCTTGGCACACAGCTGCAGGCAATACTTGTATGTGTGTGTGTATGTGTGTGTGTGTGTGTGTGTGTACATGTGTATTGGTGAGTGTGTGTGTGCATGCCAGGGGCTATGCATCACTGAATATAATCATGTGTGTCATGCATACATGCGAGACACAGGTTACTATTATTATATGCAGTGTTGTATAAAGTACTGTACTCATGTGAACGTATAGTTACTTTACTGGAAAACGACTTGAGTACAAACTGGAGTATTCGAAATGTTTTAATGTTGAGCATCAAAGGTATAAAGTACATTTTGTACTATCTTGGGCAGTGGTGCTCTTCAACATGCATGCATTCGGGCACTCCTAGGGGGAGACTTTTATGCTGGGGCTACACTGAGAGATTTTTGCCATCCCAGACCAGATTCCCAATTGTAGCAAAATTGCTTGTCGTAGTTACAAATCGGCCATCTTGCATCGCACAGTGTAGTTGGTTCAAACACAACCGATATACACGTCTTGCGACCAGATATAGCCCACAATTGGTTGATTCTTTATCGGGTGTAAAAGTTTGAAGTTCATTTAATACAGCTTGGCTGAAGGCGCTGTGCCGAACAAAGTTTGAAGTTCGAATGGATTGTCTGTGATTTGAAGATAATTATAAAGTACACCAACAAACAAATGTGTTATATGTTTGGCAACATGCCACACTGAACAGATCAATCTTGCACAATGTACAATTGGTGTTTATGAATATAATGTTCATTGTTCGCAATACACATGCAAGACCACTGCGGGAAAAGGCTCAAAACAACAGCTTATTTGTCCCCTTGCTCTCCACCAGTCTTCCGCAGTAGCCTCATTGCATAGTGTAGTCACTGAATGTAGCCAGCATTAAGGGGTTGCCATCAGACTATGGAGCTGGCAACAAAGATTCTAAGATTACAAAAATATTGCAGTGCACCAACCAGCATTAGAGAGTTCGATTCTGGTCACCTGTGCTCTAGGATGCCCCTATTGACACACTATTAAAACTTTGTCGCAAATCTTTTGTTTTTGTAAAAAAAAAAAGTTACAAATGTTGAAAATAATACAGAAATTTTTAATTTTAATTTAAAAATATAAGGCAATCTTTTGCGAAAGTGCAGTTGACAAAATACACAACCAAAATCTCCCACAGAACCACACACACACATCCAACAAGCAGCAACTTCTGGTACAGCTACATAAACCCCCCAAAATAACAAATGAATTTTACTTTTTTTTTTCAATCTATGAATTGCTTCACCAATAATGTAAGTAGAAACAACTTTAAGTAAAATCATATTACAGTGCATTGATAGTGATAATTATGATGAGTTGAGTTTCATTTATTTGGGTGTGGTGTTACTACATTACTCTGTGTGTGTCTGTGTTGCATCCGCATCAAGGAGTCTGTAGAGCGCCCATATGCGTGTTGGCTTGTTCCAAAATCTGGTGCTGTGCATTGGCCGTGCGGTCGTTGTGTTGATTTTGAAGGCTTCCTACTGAGCGCGCCCATCTGTCCACCGCCGTTTCATTTTCAAATTCCATTTTTAATTTTATCGCTGGACGGTAAGTACCACTTGGTGCTGGGAAGGCGAGGTGGTAATGAGATAAACTTTCAAACAATCTGGCCGTATTGGTGCAGCCAGTCATTCGTGACTGCATTGTTGCCAAATGCAATACAGTGTGGCCTGGATATAAATCCAACGTATTTACAGGTTTGTTGTAAAAAAACACACATCAATCCACCAGAGCTTTACACTAATTTTACACACACACGCACACACACACACACACACACACACACACACACATTTCAGTGTCCGATGGGCTGGCTCAGTGCTCTGAAAGCAATCTGAATAAAATATATTTGACAAACTTACATATATTAATAATTTACAAACATACAATACACCTAATATGTTATTGGGTAGATTCGCCACATTTATTGCAGAAAACATATAATGCAATAATAACCACAAGAGTTTAAATAGGTGGTATGTGTAAAATGTTTGTGAGAATAACCAATGAATCATGATCATTCAACATTAACTCTTTTTCTGTTAATGATTTTAACATTTTCACTGATGTTTCCAAAACTAGAATCTGAATGCAACAACTTAAAATGTAATATTATTGTGCAGTATGTAATATTATTGTGCAGTATGTCAATGTTATTTTATTGTGTGCAAGCACCATTTTTCATTTTTATTGATTGGGCTTGGGGGGTTGGAGCGGCAGACCTGCAGCATACTTTCGCCGGAGACGGGAATCGATCTCACGACGTGAGACTAAGCCACATGCACAAGAGTGCATGGAGCTGGATGGAACAGGAAAATTGTGATTACAGTTTTCTACATAAAAAAAAAATATGTCTCTTGTCATATTTGGCATAAAGTCTGTCTTTTCTGTAGGACATCTGGGGACGTATGTGGTGCTGAAATAGTCAAGAGAGGAGAGGGAAAGAAGCAAGAGATGTTCAAAAGACTCATTGTGAGCTGTGAAGGCTGATGAAAGCTGTGGTGTGCTTATAAAACCACTCGTCTATGCCACATTCACTTTCACATTCCCACTGGCAAATGCTTGATTGGCAGGTGCTTCCCATGGGGTCGACTCGCTGCTTTCCATTTGCATGAGGCAGGCAAAATAATTTCCTAAACTCTGCATAAAATCTCACTCCACTTTCAGTTTTTACACAGGCCGTTTCAGAACATTGGGGGATATAACCCACCGAACACCACCGAGACGAGAAGATCTGATGAATATTTTCAGTCCTCCACAATGTCTTTGAGGTGAAATCCCCAGTTCTTTGCCCAACTCTAGTAAGATAATAATAACTTCTGGAATATACTACTGCCAATTACACAAGCATTTCACTTTTTTGTCATGTGTGTAATTATGTTTTTGGTCGTGTTGGTTTGTCCCCTGGATAATTAAAAAAGTTGAGCACGGATCTGGATAATATTTTGCAGAGTGGAAATGACGAAAGTCTTTAGATTTTGGTGCATTTCTGTAGCCTATAAGTAACATAATAGTCATACTTCATTATTATTAACGGGTGAACGATCCCCGTTCTCCGTAGTGACGTCACGCCACGTAGCTGCGACTTGCGAGCCTGCACCAAGCAACATAATCGTACTTAATCACCAACACCTACAGATAGATTGATGGAAAGTTCCCTACCTGGTTAGTGCACGAGTTGGTCAATGAGACGTTTCCATGTAAAAATCTGAGTGATTAGGTCCAACAGCGTGAGCTTCCTATTAGCCTGGTGAGCCACAACCACATTGTCCACGTGTCACACATCACCATACGTTATACACTAAAAGTAAAAGTAATTTTTTTGTCCACTATGGCGCAGGTTTGCAATCTCTGAGTGCTTCTAGTTTAAAATCAAATAATCAGATTGTATTGAAATCTGTCTATAGCAAGAAATGTGTACTGAAATTGTAAGGCCCTACACACGTTTTGTTCAGATTTTTTAGTAAACACAACAGCATTTAAGCAGAGAGAAAGAAAAAAAAATCAACATTCTTGGTGTCTATTGTGCGCTGGCGCGGCCGTGTCACCTCACCCAGAGCTGCTCTGACAGACACCGGTGCAAACAGACGGGAGCAAACGACACGATGATTTGTGGACCTTTTTCAATCTGAGTCTGTAGAAGATAGGGCCTTCAATCGCCTGGTGGCCACCGTTCTGACGAACTTTACTTTTAATTTAGAGGTGATTTTTCAACGATTGGGTGAGCGCTAGGCTTTGAGTAGGTGGAACCTCACTGTGCGTGCACGACCTGCTGTGCAGATGCGCTCGTGTCACAGACCATTAAAACTCACACAAGGTGGAAGCCTCTGCCAATGAACGACTGTTGGCTGCAATACCAACATATCATCAATACATTGCTGTACGTGAGGTTGAACGCATCAGCTCTCAGCTTGGGCACTGTCCCTCACCCCTGCTTCTCACCGAAACAGCCATAAGCAATGTTAACTCTCTCTCCTTCTCCCCCTCTTTCGCCCTCTCGCTCTCTGTCTCTATTTCTCTTTGTGTCTCTCTGCACTTCTCTCTTTGTTTATGTCTATGTGTGTATCTCTTTCTCTCTCTCTCTCTCTCTCTCTCTCTCTCTCTCGCCCCCTATCTCTCTCTTTTGTGGTCATTAGATATTAGCTATCAATGTCAAGTATTTTGAACGTGTTAGTGCTTCTAACACATGCTGTGTGTGTGTGTACAATCTGGGGCAGTTTGTCTTGTCTTGTTGTTTCTGTTAGTGTTGTCATGATCTTTAAAGCGGGGAAGTGAAATATTGCCCGGAATAAATGTCACGATTGCCTTGATGCCTCAATAGTCTCATACTAAAACTAAGACTAAAACTTGAACGCTGCCAAAGACAACAAAGCTGCAGACTAGAGGTACGCAGATTGACGCTAAACCCATTGTCTTTTTTTTCCGGGTGCAGATTGCGGTTGAAGCACACAAAAAAATCTAGAAGACAGACCGTACAATCATATGCTCTCTTATAGAAGATATGCCATGTGTGTTGATGAATGTATGCCCGTGCACACAGAATAATACAAGAGTTCATCGACCATGAGGAGTCTGTAATCTGTGAAAAGTGAGGTCACAACACCATATTCTTTTTTTCCATATAATCTTAATTTACTACAACACAAGTTGAAATAAGTTGAGTTACTTTGAAGGCATCCCATCAACAATACCGGGGAAGTTGCGGTGACCACAGACAGCAGCTAGACGCTGCTCCCACTCTGTGCAGCGTCACCATGCGATATACTCCCAACACTCCTCCAACGCTGCTGGGCCGTGCTGGTACCTACTGCCTGGCAGGGATTGGGGACGCCGTAATGCCTACATTACCCAGAACTACTCTAGAGTAGTAAACATCAAAACTATAATTGTTATAGGGGGTGGCGCCAAGTGGTTATAGAGCGCGTCCCCAGACGATAAGTCGAGCAGTGCCACGGGTTCTCATCCCCTCTCTGGCTTTTCTGCAATGTCTCTTCATTCCAGTTTCTCAGCTACTCCAGTTTCTGAGCTACTCAGCAAGGAACAGGTCTTGAATAGGGGCTAGTACCGATGATTTTCTCTGCATTTCTAACAACTCAAAGGGAAAACGACAAGACTATCCCTAACACTGCATCTGTGTATTGTTTTTCACTAGACCCACCTAACACTATTTTTTGAATGCTTGAAATATATTCTCATTACATCGTGTGGAGAAGCGCAACTATTAATGAAGCACTTATAGAAAGTGATTCATTACACGGCGCTGATGATTTCATGACCAATTCCAATTATCCATATGGTGGTTTAATATTTAATTAATAGGAAAATGGTGATTAAACATTTCATTAACGACTGTGGAGCAGAGAGGGCTGTGCCCGGCGGTGTCTGCCAACTGGTCTTATTAGGCAAAGAAGCAGTGGATGAACAATATTCATCACAATGAAGATAGGGAAGATAGGCTTCTCACGCCAACTCTACTACTCTATAACTCTACAATAAAATAAATCACAAAATGTTTTAAAGAGACAATGTGTGACATTTTCTCCTGTATTACTCATTCATTATTGCGATTATTTTATAAATATATTCTCAAACAACTCTAAACATTGCTAAGCAAAAGAACTAATAACGTTCAGCTGGCCGGGGGCTCTGAGAATCCACTTTTGTTCAATTATGGATATGGTTAAATTGCAACGTGTTTCGCCACATTATTCCAGACCTGAAAGATGCAGCATTCAGCTTACACAGTAATGAAGGAGTATCAAATTGAGCATGGCTTGGGGAAACTCCCGACCGTACCTCTCTCTCTTCCGAATGGCAGAGACACGTACTTGCTTGTAGATTCAACACCACCCACATGGGGATTGTGGGTGGTCCTGATTCTGCTAGTCAAGTGGGCGGAGTCGACTACTAAAAGCACGGAGCCTATGGGATTTATAATCGAAATATACCAATTTTAGCAGGCCGAAGCAAACATTGAATGTTGTGCCAGTGTCAACTGTATGCTGGTATTATAAAGAGTGTTCCTGAAAATTAATTCATATTTCTTTCAATTTCCCTTGTGGGCTTTTGCACAACACAATAGAGGCAGGAAACAGTGATTGTTGAAAAGTAACTTATTTACTTAATACTTTTACTTGAGTAGACTGGTAAATTTACTTGAAGTAGGATTTCATCAGAGTAAACGTACTTGTACTTGAGTCAAATATTTTACTGCTCTTTCCACCTCTGTAGTCTAGCATTTTTTTTCTTCAGTTTTTCAACCATCTGATATATCCAGTGGTCCCAATGGCAGTATCCTGAAATGACACAGTATAGGTGTCTGTCGAAATGTAATTTTTGGGAGGAGAAGTAACTGTCTCTGTACTTTGGTACCAACAGAATCTGTTCTGTTTAAAGCGAATTATTATCAATCAGTTTGATATATCAATATCAATTACTTTTTTATAACTATAAACTTTATCAAGACTGGCTATGTGGCGCAGTCTATTGACCGCTGCATCCAGAACCATACATAGTCTTGGGCATGTGACTTAATTCAGAGCACAGCGCTGTGATATCACCCCTCCTCCCCCTTACAGTCATATATAGCAAGTTTGCTCGTCCCTGCTCTCTCGTCCCTCCAACTTTCACACTAATGCTGTCAATAAAATGACAAAATGGCACTTGTCCCGAAAACATAACATGTGGATATTATGCAATAAAATACACGTGTCGTGAGACTGCAGATTAACACTAAACTGCACTGTGGTTTAGTGTTAGTGCACCAGAAAACGAACATGTGTGGACACAAACTTAAATGTACATGACCTCAAGGCGGCGATGCTGGACTCTAACTGCTGGAGAGAGTTTGTACAAACCACTGTCTCGACTGCAGTCGAACAATGAATGAATGAATGAATGACTGTAGTTGTCAAGTTGCATTGAAGCAGTGAAAGGTTGTATGACTGGTCAAATAATTTGTAGTGTACTTGTAGAGCGAACTTGTACTTTGCTGTCTCCAGCTAGATATTGCAGACAGGATCATGCAGAGGCTCACACACTCCTTGAGCCCTGTACCTTGTAAAGTTATACTTTGGCCTGACTGATCTGCTATACAGCTTTAATGTCCTTGGTTTCATACTGCTGCCGCCCATCAATGTTGGAGAAAAAAAATCAATATCAAATTAAAAAATCATAGCATTTCCAAGCCATGTCCAGTGTATTTTATTAATCCCAGCATATGTCTGGTGGGAGTTACTTCGCAGAGGTCTATGGTAGTTCAGAGATGTTCACAGAAGCATGGGAGAAGGATGTGTTTCTTTCTGTGATAGCTAAAGAGGTTTGGCCTAGCACGAGGACTTCTAAATCCATTGTGTTAGGCCATTATCCAGTCCGCTGTCTGCAGACTTGACAAGCTCAAACTTAGGTTGCTGCACTTTGTCATAACTGGAGAGAAAAATCTGCACCTCGTTACCCTCAATGGCTGTGTCCGAAATCGCTCCCTAACCCCTAGCCCCTGAATAGGGCACTGACTATATAGTCCACTCAATCTCAGCGACGAGATTTCGGACACTAGAATCGGCACTGTTAACTTACGTCACCGCTGTAGCATAGTGACGTCATTGCCTGTCGGCATTGGCCGTAGCATTCGCATGTTTTTTTTTCATAATAAATGTATACTTTATCACAGAAAATCAATTATACTCACATTTATAATTATTTTGCCGCCGTCGGTTGCTGCTGCGTCCTGACGCCGTCCGCCATTGTTTTTGTTTTGGAGCGTGCGTCGTCTTCTTCTACGTTTTAATTCAATTTCTCCTTCAATCACCCATTCACCAATACGTCCTATTGTATGTGCTAGCACAAGGATAACAACATCTTATCCGGTGTTTTCTGGAATCAGTGTAATGCGTCTCGCAATGCATTATGGGTTATATTTCTCCGTCTAGGGTACATCTTATGCTCACTACATTTCGCGGTGCATTGTGGGATACTTTCAGTGCCCTATATGGGGCACATGGAGAATTCGGACACCCCTACAAAATGGCGTGCGCCCCATATAGTGCCCTATATGGGGGTTAGGGGGCCATTTCGGACACAGCCATGGAGAGTGACATAGCCAGGAAATCAATTACAAGAAATTGGTATAAAGAAGAACCACGTGGGCTAGACCAGTGAACATGTGCTGTGGATTAACTGTACATAATGGAAAAAAATA
>OMKY01014899.1:0-10495 GCA_900302395.1 Bregmaceros cantori
CTGTTTGTGTGTGTGTGTCTCTCTCTCTCCCTCTCCCTCTCTCTGTGCATAGGTACAGTATATATTCCTAAATGCCCTATACTTGTCCTTCACATCTTTCGACCCAATCCTCATGTAGTTGCATTCCTCCCCTTTGCATATGTATGTCTATGGGTGTGTGTGGGGCATCTGTGTGTTGCATATGCATATACAACATCCATATGCATGCCTATGATTGCTTAATATTCTGATAATATGTGTGTGTTGTGTGATTTATGTTGTGTTGTCTGTCGGGTCTGTGTGTGCGTGTGTGTGTATGATTAAGTGTGTGTATCTGTATGCGCTGTAAGTGTGCCTGCATCATGTGCATTTGTGCGGGCTTGTGTGTGCATTTACGCCCGTGTGGTTGTTGTATGTGTGTTTTTGTGTGCCTGTATGGTACGTGTGTTGCCGATATGGGATCCACCTCACTTATTATGCCTTGCATGAAGTTAGGTGTCAACTTCAGCTTCCTCCAACAGGAGCATAAACTGCATCTTACAGCACTTGTCCCCACACCTTTTCAGTGTTTTATTGGCCATGGGTTTTCAATGTCCAACATGAAAGATACATTACATTAAAGTCACCCACTGCAGACGTCCGCTCCTTATAGTGAATTGAACCCACGTTTCCTAAGGAAGGCATTATATGTCGACTCCTGACGCGAACATTCAACTTCTCAACCACAAATGGAGGCTTCGGCTTCCTCAGGTAACTTCCTAAAACATATACCAACGAACCAGGTGCAGGTTGTTTCGTCACAAAAGTCAGGATTTGGGGTTCTGGGAAGGGGTTAAGGTAGGGGTTAGGTTCAGGGTTGGGCAGAACCCGTAATGCTGTGGTGACTAAACGTTTTTTGGACTAAACCACCCGTATCTGAACGAACCCCATTAACTGTGCAATGGTCATCAACAAACAGCTTGTAAAAAAGACGGCCTGTAAACTTGTCTATACTATGACTGATGGGACTCTTGGCTTCTCTGTTGGCCCTGTCTATATTTCCGTTGTGTGTTGGAGAAGCCAAAAAAAATTTCCCTTTGAGTGAACAATAAGGTAAAATGAGATGAAACACTCACAGACACATACATCATACTGTCAAGACATCTGGAGCATCACAGCTCACTGGCTGGAGTCAAACGCTGGAATTGAAAATGCACGTTTTTTACTCCCGATCCTGACCCTATGATTTAAAAGATCGTCCGATCCCAATCTCCTGTACCGAGTGCCGATACCGAGTCCCGATCCCTGATACCGATCCCCGATACAGAGTTCTGATCCTGCAAAAATTGGTAGTACCCAAACTTTTTGGCACAATTGTCAATTTCAATAATAGTCAAAGTAATGAACAATCATTTGGCATGCTCCCCGACTTATTTACCGATCCTGATCGGGACAAAATCACGAGTCCCGATCCATGGAAAAAAAAAGTCTGATCGGCCCCGATCACCGATCTGAGGATCGGATCGGGGCACCTCTAATTGTAACTGTAATTGTAAGCTCAACAAAATCAAACAATTTTGAATTGAGTGGAATAGTGGATTATCATCTTGTGTTATTCCAGGTTACCATGTGTTGCTGAAGTAACAATGTGTAGAAGGAGGGTCTGGCTATGGGCAGTGGGTGGAGTGGGCCGCTAGTGCTAATTGCTGTGGCTTTTGAAGCGTAGCTCCCTCTAATGGCCTTGATCAGCCCCTCCCATACCCTCTTACTTTCACTAATTATCGCCCTAACAGTTTCCATAATTATACTGTGATACTTAATAGTCCCGTCATTTTACGCTACACTGGTGTGCTTTCTTAACGTGCTAGGGCCGCGAGTAGCGATTATTTTGGTAATCGAATGTCATCCATTTCTGCAGCTAATAAATTTATTCTTATGTCATCTTTCTGTTCATTTAAGAGTTTTTGAAATGAAACATTGACAATATTGCTGTAACTAAGTACCTTGCTTGTAACTTACTTTTTTTCATCCTTTATTTATTCAGGAGTTGTTCCATTGTGATACAAGATCTCTCCCTTCAGGAAGTCCTGACACATCGAACATAAAACATCATATACAGAAATAAAATAAAACAGAGTGTGTAAAAACAGACAAACAAAAACAGACACATTTAAGGTATTTTGGTGCATTGTCAGAGTAGAGATGTTGACAGTTACCCATAGCAGTTACATGTTTGTTTGAGCACTTTGTGAAGCATGTCTTTAAAAACACACTGTAGGGAGCGCTTCCAGGTTAAAATTCTGCTGCAGACTATTCCATAAAAACGGGGCATAGTGGGAGAATGCATTTTTTCCAAGTTCAGCCAAGTTCAGGAATATTTAATATAAACATATTTGTTTCTCGTCTGGTGTCAAAAGCAGGGCTGCAAACCGGTTCAAGGAACGAAAATGAAAACCGAAAACGAACATAATTTTACGGAATTTTACGAGGAACGGAAACAGAAACAAAAAAAGGTTTCTTTAACTGTTCCAGAACAGAAACGGAACATTATGAAATTGACAAAACCAGTTAAAAATGTTTTTTTTGTTCTCTATACATTTTAACATATCTTATGTCTGGAAGACTATTTCCGGTTGTGCATCCATCCAACTTTCACTGTCAGACATCAAGCTCCATGCGTCTGGGGCTCCATCTTGTGGACAGACGAGGAAGCGAATGTAATGGTGTTTTAAACCCGGTTTTGACGTTAATATAGTTGCAATGAAGTTTGAAAGTCCACGAAATAAAAAATACATTTGAACTTAACATTGGACAATGTAAGGAACTTTAAAAATGAACAAAATCCTTGCGTTCCGAACCGGTTCAGGACCAATATTTTGGTGACGGAACGTTTCAGAGAACGAAAACGTTAAACATAGATCTGCCTGAACTGTTGAGAACGGAACGTTTTAAAAAATAATTTCGTTTTCAAGCCCTGTTTAAAAGTACATGTATAAAAAGACAGAAGTCTGGAGATGTAGGCTGGTAGCTTTCAGAGTAAAAGTCATCATGTGCAGTTGTCTTCTTTGTGAAAGGGGGAGCCATCCTAGAGAGTCATAGAGATGACAGTGGTGGGGAGTAGAACCAGCACCCGTTATAAAGCGTATGGCAGCATGGTATGCAGAGTCCAATTTGCAATATTCGCTCACCATCTCCACTTAATCCTGCACACCAACATTTACATGTTTTAAAATGTATTTTATTTTGAATACTCTGGTAATTAGGGGTGTAAATCACACCCATCATGGCGATACGTTTCAGTATCGATTTCCTGACCCAACGATTCGATTTTCTTCGATACTCAAGAATTCATCACGATTTGATACGATTCATGATTCTTGATTTTTTAATTTATCCTGACAGGGGAGTGGAATCATGTCCAGGAGCAAACGGATAAAAATAGACCAGAAAAAAGATTGATACTCTTGCAGGCGTATCGATACATTGTATCGTCAGCTGTTGTATCGATATAGCGATACAAAATCGATATTATTTACACCCCTACTAGTAATCCCAATCGGGAAATTATGTTCACGTTCACACAGAAAATGGACCAACAAGGAAAAGATGAATCACTGTCGATGACCAAATTAGTCGGCCATTAATTCAATTATCGATTATCGTCGATTAATCGGGTGCAGCTCTAGCAGCTTTAACTGTTCTTTTCTTCGTGATCTGTCTTTCTTTGCTATACTGTTGTGTTCTCCCAATGCATTTCCACTGGCTGTTCCCACTGTATTGACACCTCTTGTTAGTGTGTAACCCATCCCCTCGCCTCGGGCACTGTGTAGCTACAAGATAAGGGGTCACACATATCCAGTTTGTGTGTGTGTGTGTGTGTATGTGTGTCTGTGTGTGTGTCTGTGTGTCTGTGTGTCTGTGTGTGTGTGTCTGTGTGTGTCTGTGTGTGTCTGTGTGTCTGTATGCGTGTGTCTGTCTGTGTGTGTGTCTGTGTGTGTGTCTGTGTGTGTGTCTGTGTGTCAATGTGCATCTGCTATTGTGTTGTGGTCAAGCACATGGCCTTGGGCCGTTTGTGGACAGTGTGACATATTAGAGTTGAACTGATGCCCTGGTGTTCTGTGTGTCTCGGCCATTTTGGATCTTTCTTGATGCAACAATTAGGCCCAGCAGCAGCGCGGCAGTTTCGCTATCTCCATCTTATAGTAATAGCATGAAAGAGCCTACTCTTACAGGCTAAATTATAACATATTGGGTTCACACGCAAGCTTACGTGTTGTCTTTATTGTATTGGGGGCCTTGACACTAGAAAAACTGCATTGGGAACAACATATATGCTACACGTTTGAGCGGAGAATGGGGCAAACCATGAAACGAGCGCAGTGGTTAGCATTGCTACCTCACAGCTAGAAGGTCCTGGTTTCGAATCCCAGGAGCTGTACAATCATGGACATAAAGAAACATCAATCCCTGGTCAAAATGATAGGGTTATAACTTTGTGTCAAAGTCAGAGTATCGCTGTGTCCGAAATTGTTCCCTACTCCCTACTCCCCATATAGTGCACTCAATAGCAATGGCCGAGATTTTGGACACTATTTATTTATTACTATAAAATTATTAGGCAGGTTAACTAGAACAGGTTTTTAGTGGTGTGGGAAACCAGAGTGCCTGGAGGAAACCCACGCAGACACTGGTGAGAACATGGACACTCCACACAGAAAGGACCTGCCCGGGTTGGGATTCGAACCCAGGAACTTCTAGCTGTGTGGCAGCAATGCTAACCACTGCGCCACCGCGCTGCCATGTTCTTTGGCACAGTAAATAGACACAGTGTACTTTTCTGTATATCCCTCGGATGTGGGGCTGTTCTATTTGTGGATCCATGTTGTAGCAGAGTGGCGACATTACCACTGTGTGGCATCAGGACTCGCTGAAGAACACTGAAGGGGCATCGGCGCGCGGGCGGGGGTGATGCCTGGTCTGTGTGAATGTGTACAGCGGGTGGAGAGTAGGGGGCGCCAGTTTACCCACTATTGGGCCACACACAGGGTGGATTGCCCTAACGTGGGCCATTACCCAATGTGGGACACCTAAGCGCCAATAGCTCTGGGTCCTCCCTAAACTAGTGAATGTCAGTGAAACTATGGTAATGGCAAACTATGGTAATGTGTCTAACATTAAGTTCAAATGCCCACATTAGAGAAATCCACCCTAAATGAGGTGACTTGGATCATTTCTGATAATACAACCAATCTTTGACTAATACATTATAAAATGAGGGCCCTGTGGGGCTGCAATGATTAGTCGATCAAGTAATGCAATAATCGATAATCGGCAGCAATCATTGTTATTTTCAGAAGTTTATGATTAATGATTAGATTAGAATATGATTAATAATTATTCAACTTTATTGATAGAAAAAAATGAACATAGCGTAAACATTAATTGTAGTGATGTATTTTAAGATTTCCCCTGGGGCATCCAGCAAAAGCGACAAGCTTCACGACTAGAGCCAGAGAGAGATCAAGAAACCAAGGCCCCACCGAAGTAAAGGCCCTGGCTCTCAACCTCCGCTTCCGCCACGGCTGTTGACACCCCAGGGTTAATGCACGGGCCCACGACTGTCCGAATCAGCACTCACAAAGTGTCGGAGGGGGGCCCCAACAGCACGGATAAACACCATAACAGCATGACATCACCACCACAAACCTTGCTGACCATCAATCACGAGTAGAACTCAATATGGGTGAGATGCCCACCAAATGTGCTGCGTAAATGTTGTAAACCTATTTCCAGTCAATTTTTGTGCATGCAATTTAGAGTCCAAAATCCGGGGCCTAAAATCAATGTGATCGCATCGTCAGTGTAACTAAATTGTAACTAAATTTTTGCACATTTGTTGGCTATCGTGAACCAAAAGTTGACCAGATTCATTTCTGTGTCGCTGTGAATATTTTGGGAATTTTTGAAAGGAAAAGTATCCAACCGATTAGTTGATTAATCGTTTCAATAATCGGCAACTAATCGACTATTGAAATAATCGTTAGTAGCATCCCTAACAATCTGTTCACTTTATTTCTGAACCTAATTGGGATCGAGCGAGCATATGACGTGTCCGCTATGACCATTGGTTGAATGCCTCTCTGGGCGCCGCTGGGTGAGACGGCTGCCTGTGTGACCTGACCTCAGGGTAGTAAGCCAATGAACATCATGAAGATGAGTTGCTGGAATGAATTTACGAGCGGCCGCGTAGAACAAGCCTTTGAAGGTCAGGACTAGGTTAAACACAGGACAGGCAGCTTGTAGCGTTAACACAACTCACCGAGGTGAGACGGAGTGAGACACAGAGGCGGTGGAGGAGTGCTGCATGCTACGTGTTGTTGTGGGAATGCGACTTGTAGAGTCACGCCTCCATTGTCCTGATTGTCACTAGGGGTGTAAATAATATCGATTTAGTGTCGATATATCGATACTAGAGCTGCAACTAACAATTATTTTGATAATCGATTAATCGGCCATCTTTTCTGACGATCAATCGATTAATCTGATTATTATTTTTTTATCAGGACATTTGTATTTTCGGAACAAATGTTTTGATTGACTGACGATTCGGCGTGCCACACATATAACATTTGTGTGCTTTGCAGTTTACTCACTCTTAACAGACTGAGCTACTGCGGTGCATAAAATTGTAGTGATTATTAACCTGAAACATTGTTGATATTGCAAATGTTGAACAACATATCCAACACATTTAAGCAGAGGAGTGACCAAACAAGGAAACGATAAATCGCTGTCGATTAATCGATTATCAAATTAGTTGCAGATTAATTCAATAATCGATTATCATTGATTAATCGATTAATCAGTTGCATCTTTAATCGATACAACAGCTGTCGATACAATGTATCGATACGTCCGCAAGAGTATAGATTTTTTTCTTCTGGACGTAATTCCACGCCCGTTCTGCGAGTGGCGCTAAACCTATTTGGCGCCTCCTACCTTGCTTCCTTTACACATGCAAACACAGTGTGTCTGTCTGGAAGGTAGTACATTCATTCCCCTGCACACATTCACTCATGCATTGACTCCTTCTCTCGCTCGCTCCCTCTTATCTTGCTCTCACACGCACACTCTCTAGCAAGACACCGCCTCGCCTAGTATAAGATCATCATCATCATAACTTTCGTATCGAAATCGGATCGAATCGAATCGTGGTGAATTCTTGAGTATCCAAAAAAAAATGAATCGTTGGGTCAGGAAATCGATACTGAATCGAATCGCCATGATGGGTGTGATTTACACCCCTAATTGTCACTGAAGTTGTGACATCATCGGATGTCCCCTCCATTGGCTATAAATCAGTGGCTGTGTACTCGCTCTTAACAGACTGAGCTACTGCGACGCACAAAATTCTAGTGATTATTAACCTGAAACATTGTTGATATTACAAACGTTGAGCAACATATTCAACACATTTAAGCAGAGGAGTGACCCAACAAGGAAATGATTAATCTCTGTCGATTAGTCGATTATCAAATTAGTTGCCGATTAATTCAATAATCGATTATCGTCGATTAATCAATTGATCAGTTGCAGCTCTAGTATGCTACAATATTTATCGTGAGTCCCTGACCTGAGGGTGAGTCCGGAGTGGCCGTTCACTCGTGAAGTGTGTGAGTGTTTACCGCTGTGCCGCCTAAATTCCCCTAGAGGGAGGCGATTGAAGTTCCAGTCAATGTGTCAATCAATTAATTATGTGCATGTTGGATGGTAATGTTCGCCTTTAAATAAACCATGACAACACATTTATCTCTTTCCGATATCTGATCCGGGTGATTTTTGGCCGATGCGACCATGCAGTGATTGATGCGTCGTGCGGCCGGCGGTCTCGGGTCGATGGTGATATAAAGGAGTAGCGGGCGCGCGTCGCTGGAGCGTGACGCCGTCTGTAGCCGCCCCTGTCCCTGCCGACCTCAGACGCTAAATCTTTTTTTTCCCGATCAATTGCTTCATCAGCCTGCCGTCGCTCCCATTCTGCTCTTCGGGCCAAAAATAGACCATGGCGCGGAGGCACTCGTGTTAAATTGTGTCTGTAAGTAATGAATATTTTACAGGGTTCCCGTGGGATCTAAAACATTTAGATCTGCAACCGATTAATTGATTATTGAAATAATCGCCAACTAATTTGATAATCAATTAATCGGCAGTGATTAATCGTTTCCTTGTTTGGCCCATCTTCCACTCAAAGGTGTTTAATATTTGTTGTTCCCAATGCCATTCACCACTCCCACTTTCATGGCTCTAATGTCATGTGTGGCGCTCTGGCGCCACTTACCCGAGACTTGCGGCTAGAGGGCGCTAGGTCCTTAAGGCGCTGGGCGCCGTCTCGGGCGGAAGCCACAAAAGAGTGCTAATGCTAACCACTAGCAGCCGTGACTTCCCTATTTATTCCAGCAGATCAATGCGGTCGATCTGCTGGCATTATCATGGATACCTGGAGGCTGAGTATTGGTTTTCTGATCTCTAGATTACTACTCCGCCTCGTACCCATGCGGTTATGGGTTTCTGCCGGCAGGCGGGAGTTTAATAATACGATCGTTTCTCCCGTCTGTTCCGTGCGTCGCTTAACTAACAGACAACCCATAGCATGCGACTCAAAACATTCTGTAGTCCTCTATCCAATATTGGATAGAGGCCAGCTCCTGTGATTATTCCCTCGTCGAGTTATGGCTGTGATTGAGCCTACTACTCGTACGAGTTTCCATCTGTGAATATGAGGCCAGCTGGTACACACGCAGTCGCATCTTCCGCTTGTCTGTTTAGTACTAAATTCCTCGTGAGTCCGATTCGTACTCACGTTATTTCGGCCAGTATCTCTGGCGTATTTAGGAGTGTTTTCACAGCACACTCTATTTGGGCTGAATGCTCAGTTGGCATTGTATTCCAGTACACCAAGCACGCACCTTTGACATGCATCACACACACTACTCCTATCTTGCATGTTTAATGGTAGTTGTAAAACAACTACCATCGAAATTCATAACAGTCTCGTCTATAAATACTGTCCTGCTGGCCCCTGCTTATCCCAGTCAGGTGTTGTCTAGAATAAGCACATGACCCCAATTTTGTGTGGGGGTGACATGAAGGTTCAGCAGAAATTTCAACTACACTCCTGTTAACCCCAGTTTCCACTAATCCTGAAATTTAAAAAAAAGGAAAAATCATTTGGGTATTGATTCAGACAGGCGCCAGCCTGATACCCTGGGGTATCAGAACAGGATAAACGGGACGGAGCCTTCATATTCGGTGAGGCCTTGGTTTCTTGATCTCTCTCTGGCTCTAGTCATGAAGCCTGTCACTTTTGCTGGATGTCCCGGGGGAAATCTTAAAATACGACATTAAAAAGAGAGAGAAAGCGGAAAAGAGCAAGATTCAGAGTGTGAGACAGAACAGAGAGAGGAAGATGGGGAGAATGAGACACAGAGGGAAGCAGAGAGAGACATTAAGTGAGAGACAGAGAGAGAGAGAGACGGCGACTGAGAGGCGTACTTAGGGTGTGAGATGGGGACCTCCAGGATGAGGTCCTCAGGAATCTCAAACAGTTCAGGGTCGTTTCCGTTGGCCTGGAGGAGCAGTGGCAGGACGTCGAAGCGACCTCTGGGCGGCTTCCAACCCTGTTGGATGCAGATCTGGACAGCAATCAATCAGACAGTCAATCAACAAAAACCCTTTGGAGACAAGGGCAGAGCAATACGAGACAGAGCAATAAGAAAAAGAAAAAGTGTAAATACTGCTTAAAGAAGTAGGCCTTAGTAGGTTTTATTAATATGTTTTAAGCAGGGCTTTGAACCGGTTCAAGGAACGAAAACGAAAACCAGGAACTTTTTGTATTTATCGGGCAACAGAAACGAAACCGGAAATGTTATTATTTTTTATGTTCTGGAACAGGAACACTTATTTTAAAAAAATGGTAACCGGTTAATGCCGGTTTTATTTTGTTCCTCAAAGGAGTGCACTTTGAGATAAGAGTATTTATAAAATCTACTATGCAGCACTGAAGTATGAATTGTCGCGGGACTCTCTGTAGTGAGTCGTGATCTCGCCTAGACACGCAGCAAGATGTTAGCTGTAGAACGCCACCAGCGGGCAGCAGTGGGTCTCTGTAGCGAGTCGTTGTGGGTTCGCCCCGGTACATATTATATAGCATTAAACAGCTGACAGGAACTATATTAACCGTTCCTGGAACAATATTTTTTTGTTTTAACCGGTTCGGAAACGTCAATTTATTGATGGAACTCATAATAATAATAATATCCCAACATTCAATTCTGTTTCTGTTGGGAACGAAACGATTGGGGTAAGTTATCGGCTCAAAGCCCTGGATTTAAGAAAGAGAAAAACATTTGTCTTAAAACAGGATTTTGACAAATGTTTTTGCCTCTTCTGAGCCTTCGTCCACGCCACATTGATGTGAAGGGGGACTTGATTTCTAGCTAGATAAATTATTTTATTGTTTATTAATTGATTTTGCTTGCAG
>OMKY01015043.1:6014-17532 GCA_900302395.1 Bregmaceros cantori
GTATGAACGCTCTTCTCGCAGCGGGATACTCTGAGTAAAGTACACAGTAGAGCCCTGCACAGTAGAGCCCGCGGGAGTCCCGCGGGAATTGCGCGACAAATATTGAAAGCTCATTGCGGGTGCGGGCGGGACGCAGCGAGCACACTGCGGGTGCGGGCGGGAGCGGAATTAAGCCGCAGTCCCGCAAACTAAAAACATTTAAAAATTTAAAAAGTTATATATATAACTATTTTAGCTCCGCAAGTCTCCGCCGGCACAACTATTTGGATCGGATATTTATAGCGTTTGTATCCGATTCCGATCTAACGCCTACCATTCCTGGTCGCGCTGCTCGTTTACATTTTAAATAAAGTTGCGGATGTGTACAATCAAAAAAAAAAAATCAGATTCCGTTCTGCTCTTCCGTGTTCGGCTCTGCTCTCCCGATCATGACTCAGGAGACTCAGCAGAGCTCATCTAGTGGAAAAATATACCATACTTCAGAAGTAAATGCTGGTCTAAAGAGTTGTGTATTAAGGAAAGTTCCGACTTCCGACGTTCGCCTATTGCCCAAAGCCGGACAAACTATTTTAGTTGCGGGCGGGAGCGGGACTAAAATTACAATTTTTTGTGGGACGCGGGCGGGCGCGGGACAGAACACTGCGGGAGCGGGACGGGAAAATCAGTCCCGCGCAGGGCTCTAGTGCAGTATATGACGATGAGTGGAAGCTATCTCACGACGCTGCTGTGATCTAAGCCACAGCATCAAGACTATGTATGGAGCATAGACTGTTTATACAGTAGACGCAACGTGCGTGACGTCATCCTATTGCTTTCATCCAAGTTGGGTTGAGGCCTCCGACTGCGCGGTGCCATTGATGAAAGTACCCGTATATCCAGAGACAAGGAGAGATAGAGAGAGCTATACGCTATGTGAGAGAGAGACACCCCACACGCAACTTCTTCCGGTGGTACTGTCCGCTAGGGGCGCCAAAGACAGAGTCGGAATGAATGGGAGCTGAAATAAAAAATATTAACGCGTCAGCGTTTGTGAAATTATGAGCCCCCTCACACAATGAACCGTTAATTATCCCGACAATATACATTAAAACATCAATTATAAACAATATTTAAATAGGTTAAAACAGGCTGCTAAGATTGGAATATTTATATTGGAAACTACCATAGGGCGCGATTTCCGGAGACGAGGCTCCCCCCATACCTACCCGGAAGTAGGCACGGATATCAAAACGAACGCGGCGTCCATTTTTATGTACCGTATATGGTATGGAGCTAGCAGGGCCAGCCTCAAAACTTTATATTCTTTTGACATTCCAAATTAAACTAGAGTTAGTAATGAAGTCAGTAAGTAAGTAAACCATTCATTGCAATTCTGAATTAATCATGTTCAATGTCTGAGCTTCAGAGATTTCTTAATGAGCTAACAAAAAAAGTGCTAAAGAAATGAGTCGTTCGTTAGGAAATAATAATTTCTTAGCATGTCACGTTATACATAGTGGATATTGTATATTTTGTCACAAACCCAGCAAGGAAAACAACAAAAGAGGGGAACACAAAGGAGTAGCAGAATCAACATTATGTTTATTAAATCAAGTTCAAACTGATTCAATTCAAAGAAATAACTAATTAAATATGTAATATGTGAATGTCAGTAATCTGTGGTGTTTGGGATGTTGGGTGCAATAGAAGAATGGAAAAGCTGTGGCCATCCACTGAAATTAATATTTATATTTATTTATATATATGTCACTTGTCATAACAACGGCAAAACAAAACAGAACCGTTATTGATTGCTTCACTCCTCGTCAATGAAAAGATAGATAGATTGAATATTTATTGTCATTGTCACAGTCATACAACCACAACAATGAAATTGAAAAGTGCCACCTGATCCCTTCATGCAGCCAACACATGCAAACAGCAGAACACTAACAGAATCATAGAAACAATACAATAATTAAAATGCTATATAAAAACATACCAGTTATGTGGCGAGTTCAGTGTTGTGCTCTGTTGTGGCCTCCTGCGCGCAAATGGCAAATGCTCACCCCGGCTCTCTACGCACTAATGCTCACCCCAGGTGGCGTTGATGTCCATGCTACGCGAAGCGGGTCCATTCCTTCTTCGCTCTTCACTGCCGATCGATGGCCTTCAACTTGAAAGCGGCATCATATGAAATCTGTTTTCCATAATGATCCTTGATGGATTTGTAAAGAAATTAAGAACTGTCGTAAAAATCTTAGCCGACCTGTGCCGAGGAAACTTCCCAGGACATGCCTACTACAGAATTATACATTTCTGTGTGTGTGCGTGTATGAAGTTCATCCTACTGGTGACATGCAGTTGCCGAAGCGCCACAGCGTAATTTCCAGTAACTGCAAAAAATGTTTTTTTCATTTATTTGACTTGGTTTCAGGCTACGGGTTGATCAGCTGCAGCTTATATCATTTGTTAGAAAATAGACATCATTTGATTTCATGTTTTTTCAGAAAATATATCCAGAAGTAACCCTGGAACAAATGCTATGAATGACCTATCACCGGGAATATGGTAATTAGGATTTTCAATTGGAATTGAAGCAAAAGTTAAATTACAGTCAAAAGTTTTGCTTCCTAATGCCGCAGCGCACCGTGTCAGCTGATTAAATAGTTAATTAGGAAGGTAACACACACCAATGGTTGAAACAATAATAACTTAGATGTGCAAAGGCCATAGCCTGGCGAGCCACAAATCAGGAAAATCAGGGTCGCTGTCGGTACGGAATCAATCGACCATTCAGCGGGAACATGGGGGGAGTTTGTACGGGCTACGCAAGACGTGGGGGGAGTTTGGTTGTCACGCCTCCACTCCGCTTGTGCCACCTACGGCGCTGTGACTCGATAACACAATTTGATTGACACGTTGTTGCTTTTTTACTTTTTCTAACCCTAGTTTTACCAGACCCAGTGCAAGCGTCTAGCTATGTGCGATGCATTGGTTCTGGCTTGCCAGGCCGGAGGACAGACACTAGAAGTTACATACTATGACTTTAACCGTGGAAAATTGAGGGAGGGGGGGGCCATTAGGACGAGGCGGTAGGGGATGTGGCTGAGAGGGTGGAAGAGTTCACAGCTACTGCCTCCATGTGGTCACCTGCGGTAGGTTCTTCACCAGCTTCCTCATCGGCGTCGTCTTCATCATCTGCAGATCAGAGTACATTGTAAAGTCACAGACCATAAGACAAACCTCTTAAAGTGCTGTATGAGGGACGAGATCGTGACACATCACACCGCTTCCAAAAATCCTCTTGTTGGGCAGAGTTGCATGGATACACGTGCCATTGTTTACATTCCTGCAAGTGCACCGTGCGCAAGCCGACATGCCTGGGAATCGCTGTGTTAAAGGCTATGGAGCATCATCGCGCAAGTTTCCCCAAATCGAACCGTTGTCCTACAAGACAAAAGACAACGTCTTGCTCGGCTGCTGCTTGACGAGAAGACCATCGACTACTTACTCCCCGGACGGGACGAGAGTGTGTTCGCTACATTTTCATTCAGGTTCCATTCAAGTTAACTAAAATATTTGTCAAATGAGTATCTAGTAAAAGTAGTATTTCAATGTTGCGCTTCCGTCGCGTCGAGTTGGTGTGTCCAAGCTAACTCACAACACTGTGTGTAGAACCATGTGACCATGTAAGGACCAATGAGGTGGCCGCATTATCTTGGAGGCACCAACTTGTAGCTTAATGGAACATGCAGGCAGTGTTGTACCCAAACTTGTTCAAAGAACAATAGTTCATGAACTCCTTCTTATTTTGGGTGAACGTGAACGAGAGGTTGAATTATGCTTGATGAACGTATAATTGTGAATGCACTCTTTTTTGAGGTTAATGAACTGAGCTGCATTTTAGTTCAGAATTTGTTCATATCATATTCCAAAAGCCTTCCAAGTGAAAACACACCAATTAAGCAAAAAACATGTTCCAAACTGCTCGGTTTCTATCCACCTCTGAGGACCTAACTCAGCCCCTAATCTAACCCAAAGTTAAAACAGTTAAATATTGTCTTTTGTTCTGCTTGTACACTGTCAATAATGCTGAGAAATTATAGTTCACAGCAACATAAAAAAGAAAACGAAAAAAGTAAATTTTGGGGAACCACCTGTTCATAGTTCAAAATGATGACCTATGAACGATGAATGAACAAATTCATTTTACAAGGACTGAACTGAAATTTGAGCTAGTTCATGTTTCAGGTGAACTTGCCCAACACTACGTGAAGGTATGAGCTCCTCCGCAACCAATGCGAGGCGTTTGAAAGCGGACTCAAACGTGTGAATGTGTGAACGCTCGTCCCTAATTGTCTGCACTATAAAACAGACTGACTAATTTAATTTAATTTTAACATGCATGCCTTATGATCATGAAATGGTTTCATTCTGGTTTACTGACCTCTCTTGATCTATCTATTGGTTTCTCTCTCTCTTTCTTTCTTTTTTTAATTTAGGTAGAATGTTTTTATTGGGGGACCACAAAACCCCTTCAACTTTTCATATTCATACAGATACAGATGCACACCAGGACAGTAGATGGAAGAAACATTGATCATTCCTTTTTTTTTCTTGTTTCACAATTTTGTTAGAAAAAACACATAAAAATAATGACATGACATTTTCGATTTGATAGTCAATCGCAATTTTTGGGCGTCACAATTTGACATATTTTCAGTACATATTTTTAAGAAATCGTGACATCGTCAAAAGCGGCCTCCGCTGAGCGCTACGTGCAGCCACGCTGTTTTGGTACGCCAGCGGCAATCACGATTTTTTGGGGCCACAATCATTACAATGGGAAATTTTCAAATGGCCAAACACCTAATGACAGTCATTCACTTAAACATCAAACACACACATAGGGCGAGAAAAAAGCATGTTATTAAGATGCCTTATCAGGGCCAGTTTGCAGAATGATATCTGCATTTAGATCATCCATTTATTGTTGCTGTTGCTTTTTTTATATTATTATCTTTTTATTGTTTGCTCTTTAAACGTTATTCTCTGCAACGGTACCATAAGTAATTCCTAACCTGTAACTTGTTCATTGACAATGGCAATAATAACTGATGCTGATCCAAGATGGGCCTCCAGGTACTATAAAATGGAGCAAGTGAACCGTGCATTGAGAACCTCAGCTTTTCCAGATGAATAAAGTGAGATCATTTTTCCAAATTGTCAGAGAAATAGCAAAGGGGTCTTTCCATCTCAGGACGATTAACAAGAGAAGGCCAGAACTTTGTTTCATTCTGTGCAGGAGACCAGTGGATACGGGGCCGAGCTGTGTTTTAATGTGCAGTCCTCGCGGGGGATGCTGATGACGTGTGCCAAGTTCCGTTGAAGCGAGATATGAGCTAATGTCTCATATCGCAACTTTTCTGCCACATTTGATTGGCCGTCACCAGGCCTGGAGTGGGCTACAACTAGAGTGCCCAAAGTGCGCCTACAAAAATATACGTGAGTCGAGGGCCAAAGTCATGCGCCACATTTTTTATTTTACCACAAAAAAAATAAAAAATAAAAGGCAACATCACCGGCCCTCTAGGGATGTCGGCCCACCGGGAAAATGCCCCATTTGTCCTAGTGCCAGTCCACTCCTGGCCGTCAGAGTGAAATGGTAGGACCTGTAATAAATCCCTTCAAGTCGTATATGCAGAGCAGTCCACAGATCATGTGTTAGATCGGCCTTTGGACATGACAAAAAAAGACAAAAAATATGAAGTGTGGTACAAAAAATAGTACTTTTGGTGCTAGCAGTATGTGCGGCAACCCATTATCAATGCAAGTGCTCGAGAAGCGTGATTGCGACCCATAGACGGTATTTCCACCGGCAAACATTTCAACTACATTTCCCAGTGGTCCCTGCGACCCGGAAATCTGGTCAAGTGACCGTGTTAAGCGCCAAGCGATCTACCTGTAATTTGGTGATTAAGTATGATTAAGTTACTTATGGGCTACAGAAATGCACCAAAATCGAATCGATTCTTCTGCGTGTCATTTCCAACAACTACAAAATTTCATCCAGATCCGTGCACAACCTTTTCAGTTATCTTGGGGACAGACAAACCAACCAGCTCTACCAAAAACATAACTCCGCCCCAGCGCAAGTAATTGAAAGAAAACATATTACTTAAAAAGTGATTCCTTCATGCAACTTTGCATTTCTCAACTTGTTCCATGGCCCTGTGTTCCCGTGGTACCTCCAATGAAGCCGATAGTCCTCAGGGCCTCGCCCTCGCGGCTGAAGTCCACTCCGTAATGGTCAAAGCACTCGTAGCCTGGCTCTACCTTAGCCAGGTGAGCTGTGCTGGATGCCTCCGCCAACCTGCAAACCAGGTCAACCCAACGCTTGGTCAGTCTGTTCCCTGTGTTAGTGGCAGGCTTGGGTAAGGAAAGGGACTACAAGTACTTAGGACTGTAAGGAGACGCGTCTCCTCAATTGCCAATCAATTGTCATTCGGCGCAGACTTGCACGGTGGACGCAGAAACGAGCGAGGCGGTGGACCGCGGGAGATGAAATACTTGAAACTTCGGCGTCACGCCGCATGGGAAAGCTGTGCGAGCTGTGCATCAAGCCATCACTTATCCCACTCTGGCTCCCCCGCACCTCACCATCTCTCTCTGTCCTCGCCTGCAACCTGTCCATTCAATCAAATAATAAAAAGCGAGTCTGTCACCTGCTATGTTTATTCTCTCGCTGTGCTCAGTGAACTGCCCTGTGCGGGCGGGCACTCATCTGGTGGGTGGGGGCAGCGGGGTATGTGGTCGGAGCTCGCAGCTTCAGGTTCAAGTCCTCTCCCACTGTTCTCCCGGCCACCACCACACACGGCCACCTGCCAGACGAGTGCTCTGCACGGCGACCTATCTTCCCTTCTCAGTTTGTGAAGAATTAATAACGCGCTTGGTCGATATTCAATTCTTTCAGCTCCGCGAGTCTCTGCTGTCATGCGCCTTCCCTTCCACCTATTTGGATCGGATACTTATGGTGTTTACAGGAGTTTGTACAGGAGGTATCCGATCTAACGCCAACCATTCCTAGACGCGCAACTTGTCACGAGCGGCGACATGATTTGAAACACCGCTGGGTGCATATTTCAACTTTCGTGCCGCCGGAACAAGCAGAAACGAATTCCGGTGGTAACACACCGTCAGAATATAGCAGTAGAGCTTTTGAAAAGAGTGTTTTGTAATGTGATCCTGTGATCTGATTACGACATTCATTTTCACTCAGTTATTTTAACAATTCTGCTATTAGCTAAGGCTAATATCCAACATTTGCAACAGGAATTGCAACAATAACATGCACATCAAACCAGCACAGAGACAATGACAGCTGGAATACTCACGTGGTGAGCAGAGGTTTGGCTGCCTGTTGACAGAACACATGGACAGCTTTAATATACAGTTAGACAATTACACGCATACTCACACACACAGAATTTTTTTAGTCAAAATACAAAGTACTGAACTAAATGTCTAGTAAAATTAACTAATTTAGACATAGTAAATGCAATTCATGACATTGTATATTGATAGTATAATAATAGTAAAGTAAAATTATATTACTGACATGGCCAAGACTGAGCTTCTGTACTTAATTTCCAGATTGCTAAATTTGAAATTTAAAATAAATATTTTAATTAAAAAATTATTATAAAATTATTTATTTTGACGTTTTTTTGTTTTTCCGAAATCGGAATAAAATCAAAATTGAGGTTTCAGAACTCTGTGCTGTTTGTTTACTGCTGTACCAGTTGAAAAACAACTGCTATCCATACCAATCCATTAGCCTGGCGGGCCAGAACCAACGCATCGTCCACGCATCGCACATCGCTAGATGCTTGCATTGGGTCTGGGAAAATCAGAGTCTCCGTCAGTACTAAATCAATCGACCAATCAGCTCGGACATGGGGGGAGTTTGTACGGGCTACGCAAGACGTGGGCGGTGTTTGGTTGTCATGCCTCCATGCCCACCTACTGCGCTGTGACTGGATAACACAATTTGATCGTCACAGGGTTTTACGTTTTACGAGCCTGGTTTTACCAAACCCAATGCAAGCATCTAGCGATGTGCGATGCGTGGACGATACGAATGGTTCTGGCTCACCAGGCGGATGTGGGTAGTCACTGTTCCGCTTCCTTAAGCCCCGTCCAGACTAAGTTTTTGAGTGAAATCGGGATTTTTCTTAGCCGTTAAAACAATGTTTTGGGACCCAAAACACATTTAACGGTGAAATGGATTTCAAGGTGGATCGTTATCGCACCACTGTCGTATAGTTGTCTGGACGGCGGCGAGAAGAGAACGTGTGGATTATAGAAAGAGGTGGGGCTGCAGGGTGTGGGATGTGGGTTAGGGTGACTACCTGCTCGTAACCTTCTAAATTTACTAAAAACCCAATCATTATCTCCACACTTAAGATTGCTTGTTGTTGTTTCGTTTTTCTCTAGAGTAGATATAGGCTTAGTTCAGTAGAGTAGCCATCCGGAACGGGCGTGTTTCATTTTGTTATAATAACACACATTGTATTATATATTCAATGTTCATGTTTGCGTCATACATATTTCTATGTCATGGATTGATGTTGATGTGCATTGTTGCAGCAAAATATCATTGTTGTAATGTATGGTCATTGACCATGCAGTTGTGTGTGTGGCAGCTGCTCTCTTCAGCGAACTACAATAAATAACCTAAAATTTATACTGAGACTGTGGCTATTTTTCATCTCAACACAACGCGTGTTGAGTCTGTTACACTAGGCCGTCCTAGTCTGGCGACCCAGAGCCAACGCATCATCCACGCAGCGCACATCACTAGACGCTTGCATTGGGTCTGGTAAAGCCAGGGTCGAAAAACGCATCAATCAAATCGTGTTATCCATTCACAGCGCAGTAGGTGGGACAAGCGGCGTGGAGGCGTGACAACTAAACTTCGCCCACGTCTCGCGTAGCCCCGTACAAACTCCGCCCACGTCCGCGCTGATTGGTCGATTGATTCCGCACAGTCGGAGAGCCAGATTTTCACAGACCGAATGCAAGCGTCTAGCGACGTGCGATGCATGGACGATGCGTTGGTTCTGGCTCGCCAGGCTAAGGCCGTCTCCCTGTGTGTGACAACTGGCCTGGAGGAAGACCGCCATCTCAGGCTCCTCCACGGTCTGGATGGCCAGCTCCACAGCCTTGCAGCTTTGCTCCAGGTGTTGGGTGTAGCTTCGGGTCAGGGTACGCAGGTACTCCAGCTTCTCCTCCTGTTCTGAAGTCACACGCTGGCTCATGGCACGTTTGCGTTCCTCCAGCTGGACGTACAGGTGGTCAAACTTCTCGCAGATTACCGTCTTCTGGCGATGTCCATTCTCCTGTCACACACACACACAGATTAGACCCTCCAGGAATCAGCGATTCCGCGATTGCGGATGTTTTCGCGGTAAAGACAAGCTTGCATGGAATTTACCATGTCGTGCAGAAAATGCCCCATTGCGTGGAGTACTTAGTTTTCACCCGCAGCCACCAGGTGTCGCTGCCGGGTCTTGTGAAGATCCGGTCCGTTTCTGCGAATTGACCCTTTTTATAATTGTTGTTGTAGTTAATTTAATAAGATCATTTGTACTTCAATATCCCTTAAGAAAAATAAGCTTTAAAACTGGTCATTTTAGCTTGTTTTTTCATGCTTGCAGAAAATTTTGCGGGAACATCAAATTGCTCTTCGTGGAAATTGAATTTTTCCGCGGATTCCTGGATGCGCTGCAGAGAGTCCTGTGACGATTCTTCACTGCTGCATCGTAGATTTTATAAATGCTCTTGTTTTAATTTTGAAATCATCCCAAAGCGCACTCCTTTGAGAACGAAATAAAACCGGTATTAACCAGTTATTTTTAAATAACTGTTCCTGTTCCGGAACATAAAAAATAATAACGTTTCCGGTTTTGTTTCTGCTCCCTGGAAAATACAAAAAGTTCACATTTTTCATTCCTTGAACCGATTCAAGGCCCTGGTTTCAACATGTTACATAATGGACAATACAATTGAATATCACCATTGAAACATTCCAAAACCACATCAGGCGATGGGTGACAAATAACAAACTCACAGATCATATAGATGCGCACCGGCTGCCCTGACCGAAGCCTCACACCGGGGAGAGAGAGAGAGAGAGAGAGAGAGAGAGAGAGAGAGAGAGAGAGAGAGAGAGAGTGAGTGAGTGAGAGAGAAAATATGAATAAAAGTTAAAATACAATTTCATTGCAGAATAGCATTCATCATATATATATTTAATAATATATCTACATATGATGAATGCTATTCTGCAATGAAATAGTTTCTTAATTTGAGCTAACTTTTATTCATATTTTCTCTCTGTCTCTCTCTCTCCGGTGCGAGGCTGCGGTCAGTGTCTAGGCCTTTCATGGATCACCATTATCAGGTCAATGTACATATTGTTTGCATGTTATTTGAGGGTTAATTAATTAATACCAGGTCAAGAAGTCAAACAATCAATAACAACATCTCTCAGAACATGTGAGAGATCTTCTCCCGAGTTGTTGGTGTGAGGTCTGTCTCTATTATAGATTACACCCCCGTTTTTCCTATTGTTCTCAAATGTGCAGAGCAGAATTGAGCAAACTGAGGCGTTTGGCTTTAGAGTGAGAATTATGATGTGTGTTGAAGGCTGCACAGGTGCTCAGCGAGCTGCGCGCCGGGCCACCACGACCAAAGCCTCGCTGTTTACCCGCAGCCAACCGCCATTCGCAGCAGCAGATAGTGGAGTAAGCGGCGTTTGGAGCTCGTCCCGCAGCGTCTCCCTCGACAGGCGGTCTCTCTCGCTTCCTCTCTCTATCCCAGTATCTTTGACCAAATGTTTATGGTCTCTCTATCTCTCTCTCTTTCTACGGTGCGACTCTCGCTCCCACCGTGCGAGTGAGTGTATTTAACCAAATTATTATTAAATTATTGTTGCTCCCTGCGGACGTAGCAACTGCTCCCTGTGGACATAGCTACTGCTTACATAGCGGAGATGTGACTATAGTGTGAATGAGCCAGTAGGGGGCGGTAATGCCAACAGATTTTAATTTCAATGTTCGTGGGATTTATGAACCTTAAGTGAACCTTTTATTTATTTATTTATTTATTTATTTATTATTTATTATTTATTATTTATTATTATTATTTATTATTTATTTATTAACCTTAAGTTAGGCTAGGTTTTTAGCAATTTATTCAAACATTGTAAAACTATCATTGAAAAAGTGCATTTTATATACTATTTTATTTTTTTACTCTATATTTTATACTTTCAAAAATACTTTTGAATACATTGTATAGCCTGCACTTTTTCTTCAAAAATACTATTTGAGTACGTTTCTGAGCCTGTACTTTTTACTCTATTCGAGTAGGTATTTGGATCAGTACTTTGTAATCATACTCAAGTTGTTTTTTTCACAAATGTTTTTTACTCTTATAACTTGTGTACTTTTGTCATCTCTGCCCCAATCCC
>OMKY01015050.1:1629-4129 GCA_900302395.1 Bregmaceros cantori
AGACTTTGGCCCGACCCTTTTAGTTTGCGTATTGATCACCCTTGTCCGTTCGACAAATCAATGGCTGTGTCCGAAATCGCGCCCTAACCCCCATATAGTGCACTATATGGAGTGCACGCCATTTTGTAGGGGTGTCCGAATTCTCCATGTACTCAATATAGTGCACTGAACGTATCCCATAATGCACCGCAAAATGTAGTGAGCATTGGATGTACCCTTGACGAAGCAATATAACCCATAATGCATTGCGAGATATATTAAAGTGACCTAAACTTAAAAATTGCCCAGTGGGAGTAAATAACGACCGACCAAGAATAGTTATAAATGTAAATGAATTTTGACGCCGCCAACTCTAGCGTCCAAAATCGCGGCCGTTGCTGTGAGTGCCCTATAAGTGAGTGCACTATATGGGGGGTAGGGAGTAGGGGTTAGGGAGCGATTTCGGACACAGACATTGTCATCAGTGCCTTGTTTGCAGTGTAAACAAGGCACTGCACAGGGCAGTACTTTCTTGTTTCTAGGGCTGAGTTCCTCCTTGATTGCATGTGATGGTTTTGAAGGACACCGTTGCTGATCATGTAAGATCTAACATGCTCCGGTCTTACCTGCTGACACTATTTATGGAAGGTGTATGCGCGATCAGCGGCAACATCGCTGTGTGTTTTATTGAACGGGAGAGAGTTCAATGCCCCTGCCATGGGTGCTGTCTACTGTCTGATAAAAGATGTAATGGAACTGCAAGCTTCCTTTTTATGTTGGGCAGGAAGTACTGCTAGCTTGTGTGTGGGTGTGTGTGTGTGTGTGTTTGTGCGCGCGCTTTGGTGCACCATGCTTCAGAGGCGAAGAATTAACAGAGGTAATAAAAATATAATAAGGAAACATACCAGATTAAGAGGTTGCACAAGAACACCTGTTCAGCTCAGCAGAGCAAAACACGCTGAGTTAAGATGATTCTTAGCCCTGTTTCCCCCCCCATTTCCATTTATTTATTTTACCACGACGATGCACGTTGATGAACACATACAACGTATGGTAGACTGCCCTAATATGGGCCACGGCCTAATGTGACACACCTAAGCTCCAGTGGCTGTGGTTCCATCCTAAACTAATGAATGTCAGTGAAGCTATGGTAAAAGCAAAGGTAATGTGTCATTTCACTGTCCCCAGAGATGGCAAAAGTACAGCCGTTTCTTTTGGCATTACCGCATCTGTTGGCATTACCGCCCCCTACTGGCTGATTCACACTATTACAGATCCCTACAACCTACCATCGGTGCACAAAAAAAGTAACGAGCCAGTTGTGGGAAAAGTAAGGAGTAGAAGTACTGATATTTCTGTTAAAAATCTACTCAGTACAAGTTAAAAGTCATCAGAGAAAAAAATACATGAAAAAACTACTTCAGTACAGTACTTGAGTATTTCTACTTCGTTACTTGCCACCTCTGACTGTCCCACGTTAGGACAATCCACTACATGTAAATGTGCCCGATTATAGTCCGGGAGCTAATTTCCATCTGCAGTCCATATAGTTAGTTTGTTGCGTGCATTTGCACATCTAGAAATAGGTTTAAAGGTTCACCAAATTAAGGGCAATGCCACGGTTAATAAATCAAACTCACAGATTAGGATATTTTTCTTGTCTATATACGAGACAGCATTGTGTGGGTAGATTAGCGGTTCCACAGCTTCTATATAATTGCTTGTTGAAGAGTAATGGACGATATTTAATCAGATTACAGTGAAAATTAGTAGGGTGGATTGCCCAAATGTGGGCCACTTCCTAATGTGGGACACCTAAGCTCCAGTGGCTCTGGCTCCCCCTTAAACTAATGTGAAGCTATGGTAAAAAGCAAAATATGGTTTTGAGTCTACCATTAAGTTCAACTGTTCAACATTACATTTCACTGTCCAACATTAGGCAACTGACTGTCCCACATTAGGAAGTTGCAAAAATGAAAGACATTAGGGCAATCGACAAGTAACAAAGTACAAATTCTTAAAAGTACTGTACTTTTTTCTGTGATTACTTTTTACTTTGGCTCAGTAGATTTTCAACAAAATATTGGTACTTATATTCCTTACTTTTACCAAAACAGGCTTATTAAATATTTTAAGGACAATATGTATAATGTGAATGAGTCATTAGAGGACGCTAATGCACTGTGAATCAATTAGTCATTAAGTCAATTGATTGTTAGTAATCTATTCAAACAATAACATTGACAGACTACTATTGAAAAAGTGTGCATTTTACATACAAATGTATTTTTAGTATTTTGTCCTTTTTACTCCCAAAATTACTTTTTGAGTACATTTCTCAGATAGATATTTGGATTAGTACTTTGTAGTCTTGTTTTTTTTTTTTTTTTTTACAAATGTATTTTATTCTTACTAAATGAAAAATCTAAAATCTGGGTACTTTTGCAATCTCTGCATATTTCTTACTAAAGAAAAAATAAGAAAAAGTAATGGTCTGTGAACTTGTGTCATTGACAATCAC
>OMKY01015050.1:9129-15286 GCA_900302395.1 Bregmaceros cantori
GGTCTTAGACTCCACCGGCTCCGCGTTCCTCTCTATTGTAACACTGGACACTGTGTTGGACCCATGGAACTGAGTCTGTTTGGGTGTGTCTGTGTGTGTGTGTGTATGTCTGTCTGTGTGTGTCTGTATGTGTTTATGCCTGCCTGTGTGTGTGTGTCTTTTTGTTTGTGTGTGTGTCTATGTGTCTGTGCATGTGCCTGTGTGCGTCCATGTGTGTCTGTGTGTGTCAGTCTGTGTTAGTGTGTGCCTGTCTGTGTGTGCATGTGTTTCTGTATGTGTGTGTTGCTATTACTATATTAGTGAGATTTGTGAGAGTGTCTGTCTCTCCCTCTGTGTGTGTCTGTGTGCATGTCCGCCTGTGTGTGTCTGTGTCACCAGGAACTTTGAGTTATAAAGTTATAAATAATAAAGATGGATGCTGATGCCTATGATCTCACTCTGCACAAATGAAATAAATAATGTTTTTATAAAACACATAAGACTCATTCATATGTGTGTGATGTCTCAGTGCAGTAATATTGTGTAGAGGTACCTGTAGTTAGTGCATGTTGCTTGCTGCTTCTACTTAATACCCTCTGCTTTCAGCTACTGCCAGCGGCACGCCCATTAGTAAGGGCGAAAAGAGGAGCTGAGCATGTAAGCCCACTCCTGCCGGTACACAGCCTTTCCACCACCAATGCGAGCAGTGAAGATGAAGAGTACCAATTGTTCTTCAAACACCTCTTCCTCACTGAACACGGGTGAACGGTAAAATTAGAATGCATACTTTTCAATCAGGCCATGCTCACTGATCGCAGGTGTTTGCCGATATGCTGGCCGTGGCCTAAAATGTTGCTGGCGCGGTATCTACTCCAATGATGTTTTGTGGCGACATCACGCCCCTAAGCACTTCTAATTGGTTCGGGAGGAACGCGGTCGGACCCTCTCAGTGGAGACACCCTGCTGCGCGCCGCCACTCACCCGAAGTGTCAATAGCCTGTTAGAATCGAGAACCCAGGGAATAGATCTCAATATATACATATGATGCCCCCGAGCACTCCAACACGGACCCCTTTTCTATCCATCTGAGCTGAAACTACACTGCGCTTTTACGCGCAACCTCATTACATTTCCCAGATTAATTTACCACAGATTCATTATCGCAGTGGTGTTAACATTCCAGGTGCCCATCTTCATTAAACTATTTTGATATGTGCAGCCTTTGAGGGATTGATCCCTCTTTTTAGTTGTGCACATGGGTGGACAAAATATCGCCGCTGGTTTGCTTCTCGTTTCGCAGTCTTGCAGGCAGTAAGGACGAGGAGCATATCTCAACATCAAAGATAGTCCAAAAAAGTACTGGGCCAGATGGCATACCCCCAGAGGTCCTAAAGAAGATGACATCATTTTAAAAGGTAGTTTATTTAGTCACATATACATAAACAGTGTAATTCATCTTTCTGCATTTAACTCAAGGGGCAGCCATGGTGCAGCGCTTGTGGTACAACTCCAGATTCTGAGCCAGTGCCTTGGCCAGGGGCACTGAATGGAGCAGGTTAATGAGAACATATTTTGGTGGTTGGGGGGAGTGCCTGGAGGAAACCTATGCAGACACGGGGGGGAACATGTAAACTCCACACAAAAAGGACCTGTCCGGGTAGGGATTCGAACCCAGGACCTTCTAGGTGTGAGGCAGCAATGCAAATCACTGCACCACCGTGCTGTCCCTGTAAGCTTGCCCTATTGCACAATTGACTGCCTGATGTGTGTTTTTCTCTTATTAAACCAGTACCCAAATCTGGTGACCTCTTGAAACGAGACAGTTACCAGAGCATCAGCCTGAAATGCATCATGAGAATGATTAAGGAAGTGAAGAAGGAGAACCTGACTGCAGTCATATGTTGAAAGGAACGCTTGTTTGAGGACGACTTTAGGAGAAGAGAAGATATGAAACAAATGCTGCAACAGGTGTCTAAAGACTGATATACTGAAACACATTACATGCCATCTTCTGAAGTAAATGATTGTAATACGAAAAAAGGAATTTGGTCCCTTGGATGACAACTACCAGAACCTACAGAAGCTACTTCAACAATTCACTAGTATAGAACATTGACCGTCAGCTGCAGCATCCAATCACAGCGCAGTTGTTGGGACAAGCATCATGGAGGCAGGACAACCAAACTCCGCCCATGTCTCGCGTTGTCTATACCAAACTCCGCCCACGTCTTGCGTTACCCATACCGCCGACGTCCACGCTGATTGGTCGCACCGATTCGTGCCTGATTTTCCCAGACGCAATGAAACGTCTAGCAATGTGCGATGCGTGGACGATACGTTGGTTTTGGTGAGCCAGGCTACAGGATTCTCACCTACACAGCCTCCTCATAACGAACCTGCAAAACAACCGTCTACCTTAGAACTGTGAATTAACATTCTACGAATGGACGGCCTGCTATTTTAACATCTGACCAGCCCCTCTCCACTGCAGATCCATCTTTCGTGCTGCTGATTCTACTGACTTTTATTTTTTTTATTTTATCAATAAAAAGGAGACGATCTAATGAGACTTCACCTTGCAACGCATTACTATAATATCTCAGCCTACAATCCGACATTAAGTGGACCTCACATCTGGGCCCACCTCTTTACTAATTCCTGCCTTCGCCCCTGGGTGCTATTGACATCATAACAGTTATTTATAACATCATTCACTTTTTTAAATGTCTCGCAGGTTGCAGGGGGCAGTTGGGGAACAAACACATCAACACTGTTAGCCTGGCACTGAGTACGCCTTTGTGTGCGTGTGTGTGTGTCACGTGTGCGCTCATGTGTGTATGTATGAGTGTGTCTGGTTTCTGAACAGAAAAAGAGGACAGCCACGGGTTGCCAAGGAGAAGCCGAATGCACGGCTGCTAAAAATACATCGTCCTCTGTCCAGTCATGCTGTTGAGAACAGAAACACAGTGTCAGTTAATGAGTGACAGAAATAAAAATTACAGTAGGTGTCTAGGTATATACACACAAAACACATAATGGATTTCCCGTTTTTCAATCACTGACCTTAGAGAGCGGAGGCTTAGTAAGTAAACACATTCATCATAGTTCACATAGATCAGCTTCCTCCAGAGGTTCCTCGTTCAGTGTCACACTTTACAGCAGCTTATTATTAAAGAGTAACTACATATAGTGCCTGAAAAATGCATTTTTACAGCAGAATAGGTAAATAGTACCACTAGTAAATAGGTACTGAAAAACACTGTCAAAAAGAAACATTTGTGTGTGCCACAGTATCAGTCTGTTTAGAAAGTGAACTGCAAAGCATACGGTGAATTGTCCAAATGCGGGCCACTGCCTAATGTGGGACACATAAGTTCCAGTGGCACTGGCTCCTCCCTAAACTAATGAATGTCAGTGAAACTGTGGTAAAAGCAAACTATGGTAATGTGACTAACATTAAGTTCAACTGATCAACACTATATTTCACTGTTCCACATTAGTCAAGTGACTGCCCCACATTAGGAAGTTTGCTTCCTCTCACCGCATGTCCCCTCCCTCTTAATCCTGAATAAAGCGGGGAAAAATGGGGTCTACATGGGCCACAAAAATGTTCCAATTTCCATCACTAATTATTATGTAATAATAATACAATAGACAGTAAATTATTACACACAAAATATTCATACACAATATTGCTCATTTGCTATTGTGATTTTTCTAATGGTTAAAACTTACTAATGACACGTTGTTGATTACAATCGCCAGTGAGTAACTTATAACTGGAAGTATGAAAAGTAACCTTCCCAAGCCTTGCAGAGAGGAGCACTGGCTGGCTGAGACACCTGGCCTGAGGAGAGGTTATAATGAACACAGCGTTCTGTCTGCAGTCCATTGAAAGTCCATTCTGTAGCCTCATTAGCAGCCTGCACAAAGCCCATCTCACACAGAGAACCTGCTAATTGGTCTGGAAGGGTTAGTGTGGGGCAGGGCATATGTTTCACTTCATTACGTACAAAAACAAAATGAGGAATAACAGGGGGAAAATAATCATCGTCATTAAATGATATGGTCACTACTATGTAATCAACTGTTAAATGGAAACTAAACAGTAATGTGTTAAGAACGAAACGAACAAAAGATAATATCGGTAACTCTTCATTTAACAGTGACACTAATTTGTATCACTAACATGTAATACATGTATTGTATACTGTATACAGGCCATTTATACGACACATTACATGATATTGTTGTGTGTTATTATAGCATCAATTTATTTTTCATTTTTAACATATAGATACCATACAATTACCATGTAATGACATCACTTTGAGTAACTACTTTGTAATTAGAATATATATTTACAGGTCATTACATGGTAACTATACATTATAGATTACTGAGTAGTTACAAGTTCGTATCATATTTACATGTAGCATCACGGTAAAAGGAAGCGTTACCAAGTAATCTGACTAATGACTCAGCTCCTAGTAACTAGAGGTTAGATTGTGTTAAAAGTGACTCATCATATTTCTCTATCTCCGCTTGTAGCAGACTGTGCACCAACATGGCCAATCCTTTGTTAAAGACGCTGATCCAATGTTCTTTTTTGAATGGTTTGCTTGGTCTAGTACTGACCATTCAAACATGTTCCATACACACGGGCCGATGATAAGACCACCACTCTGTCTGCTCTGCTATTTGCCCTGACACACACACAACACACAAACTACACACTGAAACAAATGCACATACACAAACACACACACAAATGGACAAACACACAAACGCACAGACACACACACACACACACAAACATGCACAGACACACACGCACACAGACACAAACACACACACACAGATAAAAACACAAATGGCAGCAAATTACTTTTTACATTTTGACTGCCAAACTGTGTTCACAGTACTTCTGGGAAGTGCTGCTTTATATTATAATCTCTTATCATTTGGACCTTCAAAACATCTGTGCATCCTTCTACATTTTTTACAATGAAATTTGAGAAAGAGGTCGAGTGAGGCCGTGTAGAGTTTGGATGACGTACCGAGCAACACTATTGGGTGTGGACAGCACAGAGGATGACCTCAGGGTGTCACAGGGTGGGTGATGATTTCAACTGTTGGAAAAAGGATGGACCTTAGAAATGAAAAAAAAAGCATGCGTCGTTATACCACCCTAGCAGTACGTCAGAAGTTTGTCTTTCATGAGAGAGAGAGAGAGAGAGAGAGAGAGAGAGAGAGGTGTGAATCAGGCAGACGCCGCGTGTTGGCCAATGCCAGGCTGAAGCGAATGCAGATCGGCTAGATAACACAAATGTGACAGTGACTGATGATTGAGTCCAGAAAATGCTCATCTCCTATTGAATGACACACACACACACACCAGAGATGCAGACTCGAGTAAAAAGACTCGACTCGCGAGTCACTCGAGTCACCAAAAACGGGACTCGAGACTCGACTCGGACTCGTGCCCTAAAGACTCGGACTCGACTTGATAATCTAGGTCAATGACTCTCGACTCTTGACGAGTCTTTCACGAGTCTTTCTCGGCTTAAAAAAATCCTCTGCTTCCTTTCCATCCACGCGCGCAAAGGCATGCTCAGACAAGTGCCGATCGGCGTTAAACAATAGGAGAAGAACGTTGCGAACTACTCACCTACCGTCATGGCAGTGACCAGCTATTCCACCTTCGTCCACAAACTTCAACTTGCGCTTCATAATCCAGTATAACTATACAGGCTTCACACAAAATAATGCGGAGCAAAAAGCTAACGCTGTGGGAAGTGTATTAGCAAAGTAGGTTCCACAACGTCCAACTTCCTCCGTCACTTCACAACCAAGCATAAAGAAAGGCGAGTCACTATTGCTTGTCGCTCTGCCCGATGGATAATCATTTTCTGCCTACCGCCACCAACTATCTTGGAATTAAGGAATGAATGGACTCGTACTGTGGGTTGTTTACATCTGGCGCATCCGGTAGGCAAGTGCACCAACCAAAAAGTTTCCCCTGGAACGTAACCCCAACTGGAAAGTTCCCCCTAGCAGGCATCAATTCCATTCCAACATATCGAACATTTAACCTTGTTTATGTATACTTATTCATAATCATTACATTTCTATATAAACCTGTATCACATTAGCTAACTTTGAACTAACCATTCTG
>OMKY01015058.1:2622-29018 GCA_900302395.1 Bregmaceros cantori
CCCCCCCCCTCATTGTTCTTGTACTATCTTGTTGTTGCTCATAATGTCTCCTTGTTTGTTTCGCTCATGCATACAATTATAATTGTTATTACTGCAACAGGTGTTCATCGTGTCTGTGTTTTGTTCTCTCCGCGTCCAGTCTCAGCAGAAGTGCGTGGCCATCTTTGCTCTGGTGTGCTGCTTCGCCGTGCTCGTGGCGCTCATCTTCTCGGCTGTGGACATCTGGGGAGAGGACGAGGATGGAATCACAGAGGAGAATTGCAGCAGGGACTGCCGGTGAGCTCAGGGAAAGACCTATTATGGGGTGTCCGAATACTCCATGTACAATACTGTGTCTGAACCCTAATTACATATGTACATTGCTTGCAATTGCAATTTGGTGAAATAAATCTGAATCTGATTCTGAATACTGTATTTTCTGTATTACAAGTTACAGTTGAAATCGGCGCTTTGAACCCGCTTCAAGGAGCGAAAATGAAAACCTGAAACTTTTTGCATTTTCCAAGGAAGAGAAACGTAACCGGAAACGTTATTTTTTTTATGTTCTGTTACAGGAAAAGTACTGATGGTAACCGGTTACCTTTGGGATAACTTCAAAAATAAAACAAGAGTATTTATAAAATCTACGATGCAGCAGTAAAGTATGAATCGCTGCAGGACTTCGTAGCCTTTTGTTGAGGGTTCGCCCCAACACGCAATGAGACCTCGGCTGTAGAGCGCTACCAGCGGGCAGCTGCGGGTGTCTGTAGCGAGCCATTGTATCACATATATTATATAGCGTTAAACAGCTGACGAAATTAACCGTTAGAATTCTGTTTCTGTTCAGAACCAACCGCTTGGAAAAAAAATTGGTTCAAAGCCCTGGTTAAAAGTCCTAAATTTTCTCCAAAACCCAAAAGCAAAACCCAAAAGTGTGCCTTGTAGTCCTGTGTGCCTTATATGGATTAATTCTGCTTGTGTTTATGCACCTCAAAGTTATTTTGTGGGGCTTTTTTTGTCAAATACAAACATTGATTAGTTGCTACTCTACCACTGTACCACGCCAGTTGAGTAATGTCAGCCTACAAAATTAATGACATGTACTAGTGTATGATACTATATATTTTCTGTATATATATTTTTAAAAATGTGACATTTAGTCCTCCTTAAGATGTGATGTATACACACTGGATAGTCTGAACTGCCCCAAAGCCAAGTTTTTACAATGTTGGAATTCTGGTAGGGTATGGATTGCCCTGAAGTCGGCCTCTGCCTAATGTGGGACTCCTAAGCTCCAGTGGCTTTGGCTCCTCCGTAAATTAATGAATGTCAATGAAACTATGGCAAAAGCAGACTCTGGTAATGTGTCTAACATTGAGTTTAACTGTTCAACACACTACATTTTACTGTTTCACCTTAGGCTACTGATTGGCCCATATTAGGAAGCTGCAAAAAAGGGAATGCCCACATTAGGGCAATCCACCCTATGTTCTGTGCACTATCTTTGTTTCGTTCTCTCCATCCCCCTTTTTTTCTAAGATAGTCTGGTGTGTCATACATATGAAAACAGTTTGACAAACAATTGACATCTTATACTAAATACTGTATAACAATGAGTTTCTTCTGTTTCCCAGGATAGTGGTGGTGGAGAACATCCCACGTGACGTGTCATTCCCCCACAGCGGCTTGTCCCACCTGTCTCTCAGCCGGGGGCTCCATGATCTTCTGGACCAGGCTGTGCGGATGGTGGAGGTGGTGTCACCTGTCTGGCTGCTCAACGCGTCGGATTACGAACTCAGCTCCCAGCCAGACGCCCTGCAGGTACCACGCAGGACCACTAGAACATTAGACAACTTGAGATAACCTCTTTTCTGCAACTCCAGTAGGAGGATGAATTGATGTCGAAAAATGATGCCGATGTGTTGCTTTGCGCTGATCACACTCAATCTACTAACTATTCACTCAATGCTGGGAGGTTTCTACCAGAGGCGGATCTTGTCACCAGGCTAGGCAGGCAGCTGCTTGGGGCCCCCACGGGGGCTGCTTGGGGCGTTGGTAGACTTATAATGAGGTTTGTGTTGCACTGTGTCTTACTGTGAGTGTGAGTACTCTGATCTGTTCTTCAGGGCAGGGCTCTGCTGACCAAGCTTCAGGAACTGGCATCACGGGGCGTCCAACTGAAGATATCTAGTGATGAAATTGAGACTCCTGAACTCAGCGTGCTGGAGAAACATGGTGCGTGTCTGTGTGTATTTGTGTTAAAAGTGTTAGGAATTATATTGTGTCTTTGCTGGTGGTCTTTCAGGCTCTGTTTATTTTTAGTTCACTGCCCCGATTTTCGCATCGTGATCATTTGTGAAAGCTTTTGCAAGTCACCATTTTCCTTCAGGATTATTGGAAGGAATGTATAATTAACACTAGCCTACCGAGCCCCTCTCTATGCGACATTTTAAAATTAATATTGAAAAATATTATTCTTATGAGCTGGCTCTGTGGCACAGTCAGCATCCAGCACATGTATGGTAACTTAGCTCACAGTGTTGCAACTTCTCCTCCTGTCCTGCGATGTGTTCCTCCAAACTGTCTTGACCCACTTTCACAAGTAACCCTGTCAATAAAGTGGAAAATGGAATATACGCTGAAAAAATAATGTATATTTATTTATTTATTTATTTATTTATTTTAGTTTATGTGCTCTATACAGGGCGCGTGGAAGGTACACTCTAACATACTCAAGCCTTTTTTCAAATCAAGCAAGAATTGAACGAGTTATTGCCGGATCTCGTGGGAATTTCCACTGACCAAAATGGCTGCCGTGGCGGAGTTTGGTGGTCCTTCGTCGGCTTCAATCTTCAGAGAGTGACATAATTACATAAAAAATTGTGGGCCGCCATGTGTGTGTGGGCTACCATGTGCCAAAATGTGTATAACTATTAGCATTATAACCAATAGCACAAGCTAAAATTAGTATAATAAAATGGTTGTTTTATAGGGTAGGTTGATTAAAAAAAGGTTTCAACTCAAAATTGCTTAAAAAGGCTTAGAGAGGGTCCACGTTGGCCGAGTGGTTATGGACACCGCACCTAATGCGACCCCATTCGTGTTAGTGGCGCTGTGTCTACCGCAGCGTCCGCCCTGTCGTGAGTTCGACTACACTCGTCGACTTGTCTGCAATGCTACCCCCGATCTCTTCAACCCAGTTTCCGACTAATCCTATCCAATAAAGATGGAAAAACGGCGTTGATGCCGGAAAAAATAACTTCAAAAAAATAAAAAGGTTTAGAGAGACACAATCAACCAGCAGGTCAACACAGCTGGACAAGTATGTAGTAATGGAAGAAACTGGGTGACCTGCTCAGACAGCGGCCTGAAAATGTGTTTTTTATCGCAGAACCTCGGCTTTCCAAACTGCTGACACTGCCCCGGCACTGGAGTAGAAAATGGATGCTATGATTGCCGTGTTTTAACGTGGGGGAGAGCTGTGGAGTGTGTGCGTCCCAGCGTCCGTCTGGCACCACTAAACCGACTGTCTTGTTCCGGCAGTAAATCATCTGTCTCTTTGTCCTCCTCAATTGTTGTTTTTTTATGAAAAGAGATAAAGATTGTTCACAACGCACTGGCTTAGAGGATTAGATATTGGACTCAACATCAAGGAACGCCCAATTCACACTAGTGCAACTATGATAGTTAATCATCCATTCCTTTTAGATCATTCATTAGTTTTAGATTACTGTTGGATAAAAGTGTAACTCAATCCAGTCAACAATGTAACGCCTTACCATGTTTTTTAATTTAGAGATGCACAATATTATCAGCCTCACGGTACTATTGGCTAATATTTGTGTTAAAATTCAACATCGGGGCGGGGCACAGTGGCAGAGGGGTTAGAGAGCCGCTCCTCCAGGCCGAACAGTGCCATTGGTTCGCATACCCCCTCTGGCTTTTCTGCAATGTCTCCCTCCGACAATTCATCCCAGTTTCCAATTGTTCGCTATCTCTCTCAATAAAGAAAAACGGCGCTTGCGGGCAAACAAAAAAGAATCAACATCGTAGCGGGGCGCGGTGGCAGAGTGGTAATAGAGCGCGTTCCCCAGATCATAGGTTGAGCAGTGCCGCGGGTTCCTGTCCCCCCTCCGGCTTTTCTGCAATGTCTTCCCCCGACTCTTCATCCCATTTTCCGATTTAATCCTACCACTATCTCTTAATAAGGAATGAAAAAAGGCGCTTGCGCCCCAAAAATAACTTACAAAGAATTAACTACTTGTGTTTCTTCTGTTACTGAAATGCTATTAATGGCTACATTTTCGACTTTTTAGCAAACACATCAACACTATTTTAACCTGATGTGATGTGGAGCTGAAGTTCTTTAAGCTTTGGAACAAGCTCAAGTTACAAGCTGTGACAGAGCCTTGTGTCCCCCTACAGGAGCAGAGGTGCACTACGTGAACACAACAGCCCTGATCCGAGGCCAGCTCCACGCGTCCTTCTGGGTGGTTGACAGGAAACACTTCTATTTGGGCAGTGGAACCATGGACTGGAGGAGTCTGTCCACCGTGAGTACACATGCATGTATGTGTGCTGTAACAGACTGATCTGTAATCATGTTCCTGTGCGCGTGGATGTAGGCTCCGCCCTTCTTCTCCGGAGTTTAGAACACGCCTGGACTGGTAGCACATGGGCCCGTGTCTCAGCATTCCCACGTGTACTCATGTTGATGGACAGTCAATCCATTACTAATAGATGTATTAATACATGAATGGCAGGTGGAATTGTACCTCCTTTTTGAGTGTATCATTGGCACAGTTGAGTATCATTACTTTTGATAAAAATCCCATTAGGTAACTTGTTATTGAATTTAAAAAGTAATCCTTTACATTATTGGATTACTGATGTATCATGTAATGAGTTAGATTACTTTCCATTGCCGATAAACTAAAACCCCATTAAGAATGAGATTCATAGTTGTTTAGCAATAAAATTCAAAAGTGCTCATGTATACACCACCAAGGATTTCGAGCGGATTGGAATATATTTTGAAGCGGACTAAAAAATCCAAAAAAGAGAGAGCACATGCACACACATGCACACGATTCTGTAAAATAGTGTATGATTGGGGGGAGTGTTTAGAAAATATTTCCATAGTAACGAGTAACACTCTTTAGGGAAAAAAAATCAAACTATTACAGGATCACCTAATCTAATGGTTAGATTACAAAGTTGCTCAAAAAGATCTGTTAGTGTAACATCCGTTATTATAACGGATTACACCCAACTCTGATCATTGGCTGCACCATCCTAGTGTGCTTTTGGGGAATTATTACATATTAGGGATGTAACAGTTCACACATCGAACCGAACCGATACGGTGCAGAGCTTCCAGTTTGGTCCACGCCACGTGCTTCGGCCCAGAACCCAGTGGTCTTTGTTTTTTTTTCTGTGCTCTGCCTGACGTTTGAAGGGCATTGCGTGCAGCTCAGCTGGACTTGTTCCAAAAAAACATCAATTAATATGTATCATGTAGACAAGCAAGAAGATGAAGCCAGCTGGTGCCATATACACAATTTTCACCTACAAATTGGTTCAATTGTCTTGTTAGTTCTATAAGATTGAAAAATTTACAGAGTCGAAACTTAACCGTGACTGAACCGAAAATGAACCGAATTGAAAAAATGTGAGCCGTTACACCCCTATGTGCCCATGGCACTACAATTTGCTTACAGGGTTAATAGAAATATAGCTTAGCTACCGTTCAGCAAAGCTTCACCGTTTGTTAGTACTGCTGGGAACATTGGTAAGACCAGATACTTGGAAATATGATATATAAGAAATTCACAAGAGATCAAAGGTCAGCCAGGAAGCAGACAACTCCCTGCAAGAATAATGCTCAATAAAATACCCAAAGGGTAGGCGAGACGTCTCCTAGCCAGAGGTGCTGGCCATTTGTAAGCAAATTGGTTCATGGCTGGAATAGTGCCAATTCCCACTACCACAGTGCCAACATCAATATCATTTACTATTTCCCCAGAGTGAAATTTGTCTTGGATGTACCAGCCATGCATACAATCAATTCTCATATTAGAAATCATCTAAGCCCCTGGCCCTTGTTTGCGCACTACGTTTGTGTGCATTTCTTGTGGTTGAGCAGTGCAGCATTGCTGCCTCAGTGCTAGAAGGTCCTGGGTTTGAATCCCAACCCAGACAGGTCCTTTCTGTGTGGAGTTTACATGTTCTCCCCGTGTCTGTGTGGGTTTCCTCCGGGCACGCCGGTTACCCCCACCACCAAAAACATGTTCTAGTTAATCTGCTCTACTCAGTGCCCCTGGCCAAGGTACTGTTTCAGAATTTGGAGCGCCCCACGGCTGCCCACCGCTCGGGATGGGTTAAATGCGGAGGAAGAATTTCACTGTACATGTGTCTAAGTGTCTTATCTTATCTTTGTGCAGTTCTGCCATGTTATGTTTGCAGTGTTAAGACCGAAAGATTTGAGTGGACAATGAAGTAAGATATATTTTTTTTAACTTATTACTTTACCTACTTACTGCCTTGTATGCCTACTGGCTACTTTTGACACCAAAACAGAAACACAATCAAAACATTCACAGATTATGTAGAAATAAAAGAAAAGGCTGGCATCACTCAAACCAATAACGGAAATAATCCGAAACAGATCTCTGAAGCACATGAAGCCCTCCAAAATCGCGTTCACAAAAGTATGTCCCTGGGAATGAGTGGAAGGTAATAGAAGCAGAGGCAGACAATCCAAGCATCTACAAATGTACAGGACTCAACCGATCGACCTTAAACAGGACAATAATGGATTGGTTGGTGCACATTCTGCTAAGAGCTAAGAGATCTCTGAGCTAAGAGATCTTTGCTGCACTGTGGGTCAGTGCATTAAAATATAGTGAACTACAGTATATGAAATATAGTGCCCTATATTTCAGTGCACTGACTTGGAACTTGGAAATGGAACATCTCAGTTTTGCACTTTGCGGAAATGACCCTGTGATGTGTCAGCGTGTTGCGTCGACAACTTTGCATAGTGCAAGTGGAATTTAACCAACAGGTACTAAAAATAGTGCACCAAGTGTCGTAATGCGCCATTTGAGACACAGCACGCAAAATATAAAAATATTAATTCCCAAACTCTGGAACTCACTCCTATCTGATCTTAGACTCCCTCACCTAGTCTAAATCCTCCCTCAAAACCCACCTCTTCAGGACAGCATTTTCATTGGTTGTTTTTACATGCACTTTTAATTTTTTTTTTTTACTTATTTTTCAGGCACAAGCGCCATTCTTTATTGAGAGAGATGACGGGATTCAATCAAAACTGGAATGACGGGTTGAGGGGAGACATTGAAGAAAAGCTTGCCGGAAAAGTATGCGAACTTGTGGCGCTGCTTGACCTGTGGTCTGGGAGACGGGCTCTATAACCACTCTGCCACCGCATGCCAGCCCTTTACTTGTACTTTTTTTTGTATTTCTATTTCATATTTTATTTCTAGTGTTTCCCCCGCACCTGCTTCCTTGTAAAGTGTCATTGAGTGACTTGAAAGGTGCTACCAAATAAAATGTATTATTATTATAATTGATTTTTACCATTAAAACACTGACTGTGATTTGTGCAGCGTAAGGAGCTGGGCGTGCTGGTGCTCGACTGCAGCTGTCTGGCTCTGGATCTTCACAAGGTGTTTGGTCTGTACTGGAGCCTCCAGTACCGAGACTTCATCCCGTCCTTCTGGTCCAAACGGGTCTTTGCCCTGTACAGCCAGGACGAGCCTCTGGAATTCACCGTCAACGGCACCCACGCACACGCTTATTTCTCAGTGAGTGACCACCAGATATGACAAGTAACAAAATACAAATCCATTGTTACTGTACTTATGTGCATCTTGTCAAGTAACTAGTATTTTTTATGAGTATTTATTTCCGTGATGACCTTTTACTTGTTCTTTTTTTTTCTTCTTTCTTTTTTGGCCGCAAGAGCCTTTTTTCATTCTTATAGAGAGAGATAATGACAGCATTAAATCGGAAACTGTAATGAAGAGTCGGGACAGTGAAATGTAGGGTTGAACAGTTGAGCATAATGTTAATTATTACGCATTACATTTTTGTGTGTACTTTTTAACTTTTGGAGTACATTTTTCACAAGTTACTTTCTACTTTAACTCAAGTAAATTTGAGGTAAAAAAAATATACAATATATAATTTACATTAACTTGACCTTTAGCGACACCTGTTGGAAACATTGGCACATATGTTGACGTCATATTGCTCTCTCTCTGGTGCTCTCTCATTCTCTGTTTCTCTCACCCGCGCTCTCTCTCTCTTGGTGTCTCTCTCGCCTGCTCTTTCTCTCTCGATCTCTCTCTGGGTGCTCTCTCTCTCTCCCCCCCTCTAGGTCTCTCTCTCTTTCTCTCTCTCTCTGCGTTAATTTTTTTCATTCATTTGTTTTACTGAAAGTTACTCACTACTTTCGCTAAGTAACTTTTTTGTGCATCACTTCTACTTGAGTAACTATTTGCATAACTACTTTTGACTTTTACTTGAGTAATATTTTGTTGAGGTAACAATACTTTTACTTAAGTCATTTTTATGGCTACACTGCCCATATCTGGTGATCACGCAGTGCATTATAATACAACACTGACTACAATAACACTGCTTGTAGACGTCACCTAGGCTGCTGCTGCCTCGGGATCGGAGCAGCGACCTTGAGGCCATTGGTCGCGTCATCAACGAAGCCCGGACGTTTCTGTATATTTCCATCACTGACTACCTTCCACTCTTAACAGCAAACAGGTACACACACGTCACAGACTACTGCTGTGGAATTATTACATCAATTTTAACCCTAAAGGATATACTTACATCCTACACGGTTCAAAACACTCACACAGACTCAGTACAATTTGCTTACCATAGGTGTGAAAGCATTTGACCAGCTTCTTTCTTGCGGTGAATGATGTGACATAGGCTGTGATGTAGGAGTAAACAGTCTTGAAATGAAAAATTTCCCCCCTGGAGGGTGTTTTCGGATTAAATTCTCCTTGAGTGTCTCTCTGTGTGACCTGTGTGTCTGTATGTGTGTGTCTCTCTGTGACCTGCGGGTTTGTGTGTGTGTGTGTGACCTGTTTCTATGTGTCTTTGTCTCCGTGTCTATGTGTGTCTCCGTATGCAACCTGAATGTGTGTGTGGCAGGTACTGGTCTAAGATTGACGGTCTAATCCGGGATGCCCTGATCCTGAGGAGGGTCCAGGTGCGCATGTTGGTGAGCTGCTGGGAGCGAACGCACCCACTCAGCTTCAACTTCTTGTGGTCGCTGCACAGCCTGTGTATGCTACAAAGCAACTGCAGTCTGGAGGCTGTGAGTAATACTTTATTTCTGGACCATTTATGTGACCCATAATGGTGGTACCGGTGGCTATGTTAGTCATTCATCGAGGTGAATGTAAAAGGAGGGAGGCTGCAACTGAAGTACGTTCAAGGGTTTTCGTTGAGCCACTAACATGCAAAAGTGACGTGGCATGGATGCACCGGCAAACATGAAAGGGGGAAAGGTAGTACAGCTCTCGGCCCTAGGGTCACAGCTGGTTTAACCTGGGTCTGAGAGTTCCATTCGCTCTGACAGACACTATTTCTTACTGCTGGCTCTGGTTCCACCATATAGTTTTGATGTTACCCTGGGTGTCCAATAGACATTGCAGAGTCACTGATAAATATCTGGTTGTCAAGAGTTATGCAAGGCAGCTGCAGACGGACCTACATCCCTCTTTATATTCTGTGAAGGTTATTACTTTATTACTTATATTACTATAGAGTGATTTCCTTCACAGTCTTTATTTGTGGCATGATAATTGACACATATAAGCAACGGATGTTGCCACTGAATTAAGTTGTCTCGTCTGTAGCAGTTAAGGCTGATTTCCATAGCCACCGCCCCCCCAAACCCCCTCCTATACTCTCTCTAGCCCCATCACACTTGTTACCATAGTGATAGAACAGCGTTTGGTGCTAGCCCCGTTGCTGGAATCGAATTGTGGAGGCAAAACCGGGATTAAGCCTGGATTTGAGCTTATGAATCATTGTTATTGTGTGTCCGTTTGTCTCGCTCATATGTATGTCTATGTATAAGTGTGTTTATGTGTGTTTGTCTCTATGCGTGTATGTGTGTGTCTGTCTTTATGTGTGTCTGTTTGTGTCTGTGTGTCTGTATACACGAGTGTCTCTATATTTATGTGTGTGTGTCTGTGTGTGTGTACGTCTGTGTGTGTCTGACTCTATGTGTGTCTTTGTCTGCATGTGTGTGTATGTTTGTGTGTGTAGAGGATTTTCAGTCCCAGAGATGGGTATGACGGTAGTTTCCAAGGCATCAACCACAACCGATTCATGGTGACAGATACAGCTGTATACCTCGGTGAGTCACATGCTCTGCACCCTCAGGCGTCCTGTACATTTTTCAAGATTCAAGATTAATTTTAATTTGCCATATTGCATATACATAACAGCAGTACACACACATGGAATTTTAGTTGGGCAAGATCAACGGGTAATGAACAACGTCAACACAAAAGAAAGAAAAGCACATAAGTTATAAAGTAGCGTTGGCATAGAATCAGCACATGTAAACCTATCAAGCAGGCTATCCCCTGCATTCAGTAGCATCACTGCGGGGGAAGAAACTGTTTCTGAGTCTAGTGGTTTAGTGCGCAGGGTTCTGTGGGGCCTACCCGAGATGGTTGGATGACTGACCTCGCGGGCCAGCAGGACATAATATATAAATAATGTCATTGAGTAAGGGTGGGACTGTGTTCACTTTGTGCATTACACACTGCATGAGTAGAGCAGAATTCTCCAGCAGAGAAGTGCTTTTCCAAATGGAATACTCTGTGGCGGCCGTGCGATGTCATCCCACTGCCTGCCAATATCACCCGCAACACAATGAGATTGTGATTCACAATCTCATTGTGAATTGAATGTGAATTGAATGTGATTCACGTAACATCACTGTTGATTTATTTAATTCACACATGATGATATGATACGAATGAAAAAGCACTTTTCTACAACGTTGAAGCCGAAGAACCGTGCCTGCAACCACCACTACATCTTTGGTCGCTATTGATTGTTTTGAAACTTTTGCCTGTGTGGCCCCGTCGGCGTTGTAGACAAGATGCCGTCCACACTTTGTATTTTTGCCGTTCAAAGTGCACCATCCGGGTTTATTTTGCCATTTTCGAATTGGAAAATTTGAACGAAATGTTTGAAATGCTGAATGCACACTTGGAACAGACTGGATATGTTGAGAGACCGTGTGATGGTCCCCTCATAGCCATTGGCTATGAGGGGACCATCATAGTAATAGTAGTAGTGTGAGAATATGACTGGGCGCCAGCATGCCAGCATGTCAAATTCAACAAAATTTTGACAAAATGCTTTGCCAAAGTACAATTAAAAGATAAGTAGGGATTGTTGTACTCTTAACATAACGTCATCAAATTACATTCAAATATTGTACTCCTGAACATTCATACAGGCTTGAACGTGTATGTTGCACAACAAAACACAATTGAAACTTTCCAAAAACCACATCGTACAATGGATGACAAATCACAAATGCATAGATCACATAAAAAGATTGACGTCACTCAAAACAACAGAGATGGCAAGTAATGAAGTACAAATACTTAAGTACTGTACTTAAGTCGTTTTTTTTTTCATGCATCTGTACTTTTAGAAGTTCATTTTTCTCTGATGACTTTTTACTTCTAATGAGTAGATTTTTAACAAAAATATCTGTACTTCTACTCCTTAGTTTTCCCAAAACAGGCTTGTTACTTTTTTTTGCTCACCGATGGTAGGTGGTAGGGATAGGTATAGTGTGAATGAGCCAGTAGGGGGCGGTAATGCCAACAGATATTAATTTCACTATTCAGCTGTGGGTTTTATGAAGTAAGTTAGGCTAGGTTTTTATTCAAACATTCAAAATTTGTAAAACTGGCATTGAAAAAGTGCATTTTATATACAATTTTATTTTTTTTACTTTGTACTTTATACTTTCAAAAATACTTTGGAGTAATTTTTAGAGTCTGTTTTTTTTACTTTAAAAACACTCTTTGAGAATGTTTCTGAGTCTGTACTTTTAACTCTACTCGAGTAGATATTTGGATCAGTACTTTCTAGTTGTACTCAAGTTGTTTTTTCACAAATGTGTTTTAGTCTTACTCAAGTAAGAAATTTGGGTACTTTTGCCATCTCTGCAAACCAATAATGGTGATAATCAAATCAGATCTCTAAAACTCTACTATTATATAAAGGGCTCCCAAATTGGCCTCAAGGGATTAATGGGAGGAAAAAGAAGTAGCTGACAATTCAAATGATTCATGACAAGATCTACGAATGGTCAGGATTCAACATACCTACCTTAAACAGAACAACAATGGATCAGCGCCTCCGAAGAAGGATGACCCGTGTAGGTGCACCTTCTGCTACATGCTGAGATAGTGAAATCTGATAGTAACTCAAAGACATTGAATGCAGAGTAAGGATCTTACCAGTAAGGATCTTACCAATTCGCACTGCCATTGAATTACATGGGGACCTCTGGTAATTCGCAATTACCCCCTGACGTCCATGTTATTTTGTCGCACGTTCTGATGGGATTAGTAAAAGCCTGTCTTTTGCTCCGTTTAAAAGACATTATGACACGTGCCGTATTTTGGCTTGCCCACACTTCACACGTGCACACATGTGTGTGCGTGTATTAACAAAGTTAAACAAATTCAGAATTCAAACCTTTGTGTCGTCGAATCACCGTAGGTAACTCGCAGTGGAATTATTATTATTCGCATATCACTGACATTGCGAATGGTCCCACCATTACAGGATTCTGTAGAGGTGCTGAGAAATGCTTAAAACATTTTGAAATTACTTCACTTGTTCATGTGTGTCCTCTACAGGCAACCTGGACTGGGTGGGAGACGAGTTCACCTTCAACGCGGGGGCAGGCCTGGTCATCAGCCAGCCGGATGGCGTGGACGAGCGGAACGCAACCGTGGTGGAGCAGCTCCGCGACACCTTCAACCGAGACTGGTTCTCCCGTTACGCCAGCCCGTTAGCACCCGATAAGGTGCCTGTCTGCAACGGCCATTCTGGCGCCTCTCGGGTTCTGCTGAAGAACCCAGCCTTGCCACTCAGTGCTGTGGCATCGTCGGCCGGCTCACCGCGGCAGCCCGGATCGGCCTCAAGTGTGGATGGGAGTGGGGGCAGCACAGAACAGCACGGTGTACCCCCTGTGGACACCTGGTACTAATGGTTACTAGACTTCTTTCCCAGAAAAGACTGCCACCAAGTGATGGACCTTAGAGTGGGGCACTACTTATATCATGCCCTGATTGTCCAGTTGTGACAGAGCAATAACGATGAGAACTTGGATGGCATCGAAGCCTCAGCCTCAACTTTCATCACATTTCCTCGCGGATCCTGCAATACATTAGGTTGCAGGAGATCTAACTAGTTTGTTACATAAAGAAAAAGCCTGAAAGCCACAAGGATGCAGTGAAAAGAGAATGACAATACAGGACAAAAGATACGTTTAGGTTGGGACATAGAGAGTAGAGAGCTCTGTAGGTGTTGTGGATTTCGGACATCCTGCGAAAGGAAATAAAATGCATGCATATATTTGACGCTATAACATTTTGATTGAATGAATTGAATCGCTCTGTTCCTTTGTGAATATCTCCTTCTCAATGTGTCTTCCTCTCTTTCTCCTCCTGGTATCTTGCATTTTCTCCCATTCTATCTGCTAACTTGGCTGACCCCTCCATTTCCCAGATGGGTGTGGTGACCTAGCAGCCGTGGTTGTTAGCCCTAGCGATGGTTGCCACTATCAGATGTAGTCGCTAGCAGAGGCTGTCGCTAGCAGAAGCTGACGCTAGTCGAGGCTACCACTAGCAGCTAGCAGAAGCTGTCACTATACAGAGGCTGTCACTATACAGAGGCTGTTGCTAACAGAGGCTGTGCTGCTAACAATGTCTTTTCCTCACCCCAGATCGGTCTCTCCCTCATTGATTCCCTGTCTATTTCTATACATTCAATCAGCAATATGGGGGGAAAAAAGCCAGAAGACGAAACTCTCCTTCTCTCAGTGTGAAAACTGTGTAGTTCTGGCACTGAACAATTGTTTGTCACCTTGGCAATGCAGTGATGTGCAATAGCTGTCGGCTGTAATTGGTTGTCGAGAGCGATTCTGTTGGTCAGAAGCATCTGCTGGTCAGATTTGTAAAACTTACTGGTTGCTGATGTCACACTTGGACGCAGCATGAGTGAGGTTTTTAAAAATTGTTCCAAAAACAATTCCACCCAATGGATACATATTATTGTGTCCACGTGACAACACGAAGCAGCTTGCCACAAAACAAGCTTGCAATCAGAAATGTTCACAGGCACGGCGCTGCCTCAAAAAAAATTGTTGAAATAGACACGGGGAAGAGATTTTCTGGGGGGGCTCAGGAACATTGTCAGGTCCAGCTCATTGAAAACTATACATTGTAATCACCTTTTTGGAAACATTTTTTTATTGTGGGGCACTCACAGATCTAATGAGCTGGCCACAGTCAGCCTTAAGGGTGTCCGGCGGGTAGTTCCGGTTAAAGTTCTAGGCTGAACATCACTTCCAGTGCCATTTATTTTGCTGTGTCTTCAACTATTTTTCAACATGTCTATTCAGTGGGAGCACACACCTACCGCATTATTTAAATATGATCGTGGTAGCTTACGCTGTGATATTCCACACCCAAATGCTCTCATGAGGATCTATGCCCCACAAACGCATGAATCAATAATCTGCTCAACCCGTTCCATTTACTCATTTATGTAGGATTTACCAGTGGAAGCAGCCATTCCATTGGTCCAGAAGAACATGTGACCACATTGGTGAGTAACTTCAAGTCCTATTTTGACTGTATTTAATCAATATTTATGCAAACCGGTGAGCGAAGCGGGGTGGATGATGCACCAGTCATGGCCACATAACTGGTGACGCTCATGTGACCTGTGACATGTACCATATGTGTTCAGATCCAGCACTGCTCCATGTTTATTTTAATAATTTTTGTTGTTGCCTTGTGGCATCTTGAATGCACAGTTATGGAACAGCGGTTATATACATAACAAGATTCTTGGCACTGTCACCTACTTACCTATAAAACATAACATCCCATACAACTATTAGTTAACTCTAGTTAACATCCCATACAACTATTAGTTGCTACATTTGACAACCTGTCTGAACACTTTGAGTGCCATGCAGTTTCATGCCAAGATATTTGCACTGAATTTTGAATGTCCACTAAATATCCTGTACAAATGATATCAAATATAACATTTTAGAGTGTAAAGAAAATGATCTTGACTTTCTGGAGGAAAATTGGTGTTACACCCTTTTTTCTTGTAAAAGTATGATTTTCAAGGCTGCCAATACTAGTATGTTTTTGAGAGTCTTGTTGTTGTTATTGTTGGCACTGAAAGGGTTGTTTCTTGAAAGGGGGTTTTCTTTACAAATGATATGTGTACAGTACAATATATGGTATTATTACTAAAAAATACTTTCATAATGCATAAGGCTAGCAGAAACAGTCACTAGCAGAAGTTGCTGGAAAGTTTGTGTTACACCTTTTTGTCTTGTCAAAAGTATGATTTTCAAGTCTTGTGAAGTAATATGTTTTTGAGGGACCTCTAGGGTTAAGTTTATATTTTTGTGTTTAAGTTGTTGCTTTTTTTTTTTTTTTTTTACAAAAATATGTGTACAGTGTATGGTATTATTACAAAAAAACTTGCATAATGCACCTTTAATTGGGACTTACAGCTAAAGTTCTGGTCTAGCCTGGTGCCAGTGCCTGGAACAAGTCGACGCGGGGCTAACACGAGCGTGGTAGAAAAGATCTTTGTGTTGGTCACGATAGACGCTCTGGTTGAGTGAAAAAACGCGATGCAGCAACCAATGACACACATCTGAAGTGAGTTGTACGTGTCCTTTGATCACACATTTATGCAAAGCCAGCCAAGTGGACTTAGCTGGCGACATGTCTTTCACAAAATTGCTTCAAGTGGAGATTCCAATAAGAAGAGTAGGCAAAAAATGTCCACAGCTGTTTACTCCAAAGCACTGTCCTCTCTCTTACAGCGTCACTTACCGAACTCCAGTGTCCAGTGCTAACTGGACTCATACTGTCGCTTACCGACTGATGTGCAAACCAGCGCACATTTGTCTGGTCGTGCCACGTTAGCGTCCTGGGGTTCGGCAAGGCCAGGCTAATTCTGTTATAGGGCTGCAACCAGGTTGAACCGGTTCAAGGAACAAAAACCGGAAACAAACGATATTTTAAAGAATTTTACGAAGAGCGGAAACGGAAACGAAAAAATATTTGTTCAACTGTTCTGGAACAGTAAAGCAACATAACCAAAAACCATCCAACCAACTTTCTCTCTCAGTCATCAAGCCCCATGCATCTGAAGCTCCATCTTGTGGACAGATGAGAAAGCGAATGTAATGGCGTTTTAAAGCCGGTTTTCACGTTAATACAGTTGCACTGAAATTTGAAAGTCCACCAAATATTTTCTGTACGAAAAATAACTAAAGTTAACATTGCACAATATGAACTTAATAAAATAGAAAATACAATTTTTTTGCGTTCCAAACCGGGTTCAGGACCAATAGTTTCGTGGCAGAACGTTTCCGAGAACGAAAGCGTTAAACATAAGCCTGCCTGAACTGTTCGGAACGGAATCTTTTAAAAAATAATTTTGTTTTCAAGCCCTGGCTGCAACTAACAATTATTTTGATCCTCGATTAATCATCCATTTTTACTGCCGATAAATCGATTAATCGGTTAATTTTGTCCTTAAAATCGGAAAGATCATTAAGCTGAGACATTAATTATTTGTTTGTTTATTATTACATAATATTATATATTCAACACATTTGAACAGAGGATGGGTCAAACAAGGAAACTATGAATCACTGTCGATTAATCGATTATCAGATTACTTGGCAATTATGTCAATAACCAATTAGCATCGATTAATCGGTTGCAGCTCTATTCCGTTACAGCATTTTGTCAACTTGTGGCTGATAAGCTATTTGTTTCTGTCTTAAACAGGCACTGGATTTATCCGTTTTATAAGTGTGACGACGTAAACCTGTTTGTACACAGCATTCAGTCTTATAATCTATTTTGTATACGGCTGCAAATTATTTCCCGTTATTTTTCTCTATGAATACACTTGTTTATACCAAAGAATGTCAAAGCTAATATAGATATAGGATATATATTCACTTGGATGGGTGTTTGAATGAATGGTGTCTACAAAATCTGTTGTCTTTGACATGAATGCACATGAGTGTAATCTGTTGATGAGGGGAAGCAAACTCACGACTCTCCACGTATATGTGGTTTGTAGTGCACTGTCTTAAGAGACTGTGCTACTGCGGACCACAGAAGGTCATTTTTCAATGACAGGTTAAGGGTTTTTAAATCTCAACAGTTTCGACCCCCAGCTGTGCGATCTTCCTTGGCTGTGGTGTCCTGTTGTTGGCGCTGCAACTTGATCATTTCTTTGTGTTGTAGAAGAGAATAGCAAAATGCCCAATGGGGTCTATGCCCTCTCATCTCTTTTGAAACAGTGCAAGAACATCTTCAAGGGACACTGCCTTTTGGAATGCAGGCTTGGGGCTGCTGTTCAGACCACAGCCACAAGAAAGAGATAAAACTTGAGCATTCCCCTCCAGGGAGGGGAAACGAACCCATGATTCTGCGTGCCACACATATGGCATTTGTGTGCTTCGCAGTGTACTCACTCTTAACAGACTGGGCTACTGCGGCGCACAAAATTGTAGTGATTATCAACCTGAAACATTGTTGATATTTCAAACGTTCGTTCGTTCGTTCGTTCGAACAACATCCAACACATTTAAGCAGAGTAGTGACCAAACAAGGAAACGATTAATCGCTGTTGATTAATCGATTATCAAATTAGTTGCCGATTAATTCAATAATTGATTATCATCGATTAATCGATTAATCAGTTGCAGCTCTACTACACTAAAAAGCCACCTCACACGTCAACTGTGACAGTTCACTATAATAATAAATATAATACAAATGTAAACTCAAATCTATACGACGTTGGAGCCGTCCCAACAGTGCCTGCAACCATCGCCGCGTCTTCGGTTGACACCGTTTGTTTTTGTATTTTAAGGTTTCCCCTGGGGTGTCCAGCGAAAGCGACAAGCTTCGTGACTAGAGCTGAAACCGGTGTGGCACAGTCCTAACTGCTAAGTGGTGTACCCCGTCCCGCACTTTGTATTTTGGCCGTTCGAAGTACACCATCTAGGTACTTACTCGTTTGTCCATCTTTATTGGATAGGATTAGTCGGAAACTGGGTTGAAGAGATCGGGGGTAGACATTGCAGACAAGTCGATGAGCGCAGTCGAACTCGCGACACTGTGAATGCTGCGGCCGACACAGCGCCACTAACATGAATGGGGTCGCGTTAGGTGCGGTGTCCATAACCACTCGGCCAACGCGGATCCCTACTTACTTAATTCTGCCACTTTTGAATTGAAACAGCACTATGCACTCAAAAGAAGTTTGCAAGAGTTCAACAATTGGAACAGACCCCGTGAGCTGGATAACATACTACATCTAATCAGATTACAGCAAACTGAAAAAAAGCCAGACCTTACTTTTCATTTGAAATCTGCTAAGGTCGAAATATTTAAAACCTGTTAACCTGTCTATACAAAAGAACATTATTATGAATGAATGAATCAATGAATCAATAAATATCTTTATTTCAGACACACCCACAGGGTGGTCCATGTCAACATAAGACTAAGTACAAGAGACAGTATAAACGAGAAAACAAAAAAACAAAAACAAAACAATATTTAAAAGGGCAGATTGCTACAAATCAGCGTAGCAGACATGATCTCCAGTGACTCCATACATACGCAAACCTGACAGAACTCTGTCTCATATTAGTCAGGGCAGTAATTATCACATTCTCACTCTTTTATATATATATATATATATATATATAATATTAGTATGAAGATTATACTCATGAGAATAGTTTGATATATGAATGAAATGTTTGCTGATTAATTGATGATTTGTTTTGTTGTTTTGTTAATTGTATATGCGCATGATGAGAGATTTGTTGACTCAGATGTTTTATTGCCTTACATACAGCATGTATGCAAGTGTCGTCAATGCACACTGGCGTATCTTCCCTGCTATATTCATATGCTGTTAATCTTTTATGAGCTACTTTGCCTTCTGTTGTTATTGCTGATTTAACCAACCCTTTATAAAAGCATTAAGAAATGGCATGACACAAAAGATTAAGATAATTTTCAAAGCAGTGGGTTTATCCCGGGTCCGGCTTGGTTTAACCGAGATGGAAGCCGTTTCCCAGTTGTTCCGCTTGTTGTGAATGCACCAAGCGAGTCCTAAACCATCCGAGCTGAGCCCTCTAACCACATACTTTATTTAGTCACACATACATCAATGTTCAGTGAAGTTCTTCCTCTACATTTAACCCATCCTCGCATCCCGAGGAGAGGTGGGTAGCCGCGGTGCAGCCCCCAGGGGCCAACTCCACATTCTGAGCTAGTGCCTTGGCCAGTCAATGCCTTGGCACTGTCTGGGGCAGGTTAATTAGAACATGCTTTTGGTGGTGAAGGAAACCAGAGTGTCAGGAGGAAACCCACACAGACATGGGGAGAACATGTAAACTACCCTCTGTGAATAGGTGGTCGCGGCCACGGCTCATCCCCAGGATATTGAGCTCGCTGCCTTCAACGCGTTGCATAGTGTAGAACAGGACCATATTGTAATGAATGCAGCGCAGGGCATTCTGGGCCGCCACCGTTGGCGAGCGGGCATGTCCTACACACCCCCATATATAGAGTCAGAACGGACCTTGGCAATGGCTGAGTTCAGCTATTGCTGATGTAGTTCCTCTATTCCCCAGCTCCTCCACGAAGGGGCAGCCTTGCATTACATTGGTGTCAGGAGTGGTTGACGGACCACACGCGGGGAGGCTGCGGGGCCGCTTGATCACGTGCGAGGCCGCTTGTGGAGTGGGAGCCGGCTCTCGGGACAAGAGCCATGTCGGGAGGGGGCAGTGTAATGAATGATGCACAGTGCATTCTGGGCCGCCACCGTTGGCGACCGGGCATGTCCTACACGCCCCCCATATATAGAGTCAGAACGGACCTTGGCAATTATGTAGTTCCTCTATTCCCCAGCTCCTCCACGAGGGGGCATCCTTCCATTACAATATATTCAATATTGATGCAGCTCTGCACCTATGACTTATGAAAAAAAAAGCTGTCCTTCTCGGCTGGCACACATGCGCGTGCACGCCTCTTGCTCCGCAGGGCTGAGCATAAGACTTTGTTTACAAATGTGTTTCGGGTAGTATTTTCCTCGGGCAGTATTCATTATTCTCTTTCAGGCATGTGGCCCACATGGCTCTGTGTTCTCGCCTTGGACAAGCATCTATTGTGATTCATGTCGGGAAAAATATGTATTAATATTTATTATAGTCTGATCATGTTCAAGCCGGTATATATTATTAATTATTCCAGGCTCAGCATCGCGCCCTGTCTCTCGCTGTTTGAATAGCCTGCTGGTACCGTAATGTGAGCAGTGTTGTATAAAGTACTGGGAAAAATGTACTCGGGTAAAAGTGTTGTAGTAAATCAGGGCTATTCAACTGGCGGCCAGTGGGCCAAATCCGGCCCGCCAACCATTGTTTTCGGGCCCCCTTATCAATCCTAAAAAATACAAAAAAAAAAAAATTTGTTTGCAGTCCGTGCAGGGGTGCAGTCCGGCATCTACTCCGGCCCCTGACCCATTGGGCTTCAGACAAGGCGGCCATCTGAGCAAAGTAGTTGAATAACCGTGTAGTAAATGGTAAAATACCAGTGAAGAGGCGCAGACAAGCCGATGCAATGCAGGGGTGGTTTATTCAGACTTCGTATGTAGGCCCTAGCTCAACAGCCACACAAGAACACACGTCTGCTCTGTACGGCGTCCAGCGAGAGAGAACGGACGTTTCCTGCTCCCCACCCCTGGTCACAGCCCCACCCCAAAGGCGGTTCCGGTGCCTAGAACGCCGACTAGTGTTGACCAACTACTACAATATAAAAAAAACATTAAATGTTTTGATTGGATGACAGAATTTACATGTGATTGGATGGAGTGGGTGGAGTCAAGGATAACAGCGAGGGTCTTAACTTCGGACGCCGGTTTGATGGAGCAGCCGTCGATGGTGATGGAGAGATGGCCAACCTTCACGAGCAGTGGCTGTGTTTTGTTGAGGAAGTTGGCTGTCATCCAAGATTTTATTGTATGGAGGCAGTCTACCAGGGACTGAGGGGGAAGCTGAGGAGCTCAGATAGAGCTGGGTATCGTCAGCGTAGCCGTGGAAGTCGCGCCGTGGTGCCGAATGATGTGGCAGAGGGGGTGAGGTTGATGATGTCCAGATCTGTGTCTTGGGTGCAATTTGGAGGCTGATTCCTTCCTCTAAAAGGCAGACATGAGCAAACTCTGCCCTTACAGAACGTGTCCAAATGATAGTGGATATGGAGAAAAAAATCCCTTTTCCACCCTTTCCCTGCAATATTCTCATTTCACCTATGGATGGCCTTGAAGTCTAGGAACGTGATGGTCCTTTACCTTTTAGTTTTAGCAAAGCACCATAGATCTTGACCATAGACTGTATATAAGTGTGGACAACACACACCTCTTTTCCCGTGAGTCCAACTTCCACGTTGGTTTTCACCTATGGTGGGCGGGGCAGGACTGAGAAATACGAAATATTCCAATTTTAGCAGGCTGTTTTAGTAAAGACTTCCCAGTTGACTTGCACCAACTACAGCCGGAGTCCGGACATTGATAGAGATTAATCGTACAAACTAACGTTAACTATTATTTTAATGAGATCGACTGCGGGCGGGACTAGCGCATGAATAAGACACGCCCTTAGAGGATAATAAATTAATCTTTATACGTTTTTATTTTCAGCACAAGCGCCATTTTCTCGTTTTATTGACAGTGTTAATGTGAAGGGGGATGAAAGAGCAGGGACTAGCGGACCTGCAGTAGATTACCGTGAGAGGAAGCGATCTCACAACGCTGCGTGTGCTGTGAACTAGGCCACAGGCACAAGACTGTATAGGCTTAGATGCATGCAGCGCCACAGAGCCGGCCCCGTATTGCCATTTTACCATTTTATTGATAGGATTAGTCAGAAAGGGGGGTGAGAGAGAGGGGAAGCAGACCTTGCAGATAAGTCGGCGAGGTAAATCGAACTTGCAACACTGTGTGTGCTGTGAGGCACGAGACATATACATGTTCTGAATGCAGCAACCTACCTGACTGTGCCACAGAGCCTTCTCAAACTGTTTTTTTTTCTTTTTCAAAATCCAAGATTGAGAGGTTACATTGAATGTCCAAATGCTCCCTGCCCTACTGTCATATTTTAGAACCCATTGTGTAAGTCAAAAAGTTTGCCCACTAAGGGCTCGTGCACAGCGCTTACATCGCAAGTTCATAGCGCATGACAATCGGAAATGGCCGTACAATAATTTGCATGAGATAAAAGTCAAATAAGTAAATAAGTAAAGTAAAATAACAGATATCATCAATGCTTCTTGAGAATGTAGGGCAGTGAAAGTAATTTTCCGGTTCATGATGTAGGGGAATTGCTGATTAATTCATTTTAAAACTAAGTAAGATTATTTTAATTTCATTTTCATCATATTCAGAAGCTACCAAGTGCAAAACCTTTAAAAAAAAAAAAAGCAACTATTTTTCCCAACACTCACGTTTATTTAATTGTTTGTTATTTTAAATTTCACTTCACATACTTAAAGTGCTAAAAATGTCTACAATCTTTTGATTAATTTCATGATTTTATTTTATTTTTCATTTTAACTTTAATATGAATACTGCTTTGGAAAAAGTAATGCATTAGATTACTAGTTACTGTAGAAAACGCCAAGATAAAATTTGCTTAGTTACTGTAACATAGTTACTGGAGATAGCTATAAGTGAGTGCCAGTCTCTCGAGTGTTGCTGCTAAGACGTCTTAGTTAGAGGAAATCACAGAGATGTTGAGGAGTGGTGCTCACAATTTGGCTTAATATCAAAATCCCAACTTCTATCTCTGAAACCTCGATTTCAGAATCAATCAATTTTTGAATGAAAAAAAAACACATTTTCATCATCTAAAAATATATTTTTCAAATTTTGCTAACTGTGTCCCTTTTGGAAATGAAGTGCAGAGACCTCACTTTTAAGCAATTATACTTTTATAAATATATAATATAATTCACAACACAAACCGTGACTCGTCATGTTGCCAAACTAAATCAATTACTACAATACTGATGTACCGCATTTAGCGTAGAAAACATTAAAATCTGTATTGATTTATTTGAAAAATTGCAGAAAGTAATCCGATTTCAATTTCAAATTATTTTTTGCTCAGCCCTACTTGTAGCAGATGCGCATCAAGTAGAGTCATATTAGGCATCAGGACGGAAAGGGAGAAGCGTAACACTGGGCTTATACTCGCAGGCATTCATTTCTGTGCCTGCCTTATGATGCCATATAATGCTTGATTCTATTACAATTCCAAGGAATGTATTTTTTTGTTTTATTGCGTTATGACTGATTCTGTAGCATATTTTGTCAATAAAAAATAACTCAAAAACAATGACTTGTTATTTTCTTGTCTGTGGAGTATGAAATAATGTGGTATGTGATCTAGATAATCAGGCGTCAGAGAGAAATATTTCGAAAATATTAACATTATAGTACAGTGAGAGTGTAAACAAACCGCGCGCTGGCACCAATATGGCCGCTGGTGCAACAGCCCTATTGTAGAATGAATTGTAGAATATTCAATTGCTATTATGCTTTTTACCCGTATTGTTATTATTGCTGTCTATCTGCCTGATGCATGAAATAGCTGACGTGACTTTATTTCAAATCTAAATGGAATGTTGAGGATGACAGAGGCAAGGGATTACTTTTTTCAAGTAATTTTTCCAAATCTATCTATTGTTTTTGTGTTTTTTATAGCAGAATTAAAGAAAAAAATGGCAGGTGTAACGAACGGCACAACGTGAAATTAATCATTAAAAAAATAAAATAAATATCAAAGCTAAAAATCTTTCTCACGACCTATCCCCACTCACGGCTGACGATTCGCTTACCAGTGTGACGTCATGCCGTAGCCATAGCAACTGGCTCGGCGTCACGCCCCCCCCCCCTCATGGCCGAGTTCCGTTGGATTTTTTTTTTAACTGTGCGATCACGGTCGTGCTCTAGGTTCGACTCTAAAACCCGCACACAGGAAGACTTGAAAAGCAACACAGTGCGCAGGAGGGTTTGCGGGAGGGCTTGTGTTTTTAAAGGCGCATGTTGTAACCAGAATATGCTCCGCCGCCGACATGGCCGACCAAGACGAAGACTCCTGGGTCCTGGAGAGCATCGTGGGCTTCCTGGGCAGCCCAGAGTGGCTCGGCCCGGTGTCTCACTTCATGGACACCCAGTGCTGTGGTACGTTTTCCGGCGGCAGCGCTGGAGGAGATCCAGGGAACGGAGGGAGTGCAGATGTCGTGTTGAAACAGTAGAAGTAGAGTGTAATGGTTACTCGAAACTCGTGTTGTTGTTGTTGTTGTTGTTGTTGGGCCACAGAGTCACACTCCAAATCAAATGTTTTTATTTCAACTATTCTATTCAAAAGACTGCAACAAATTGATACTTCATTCATCTCCAACATCAAATTACTTTTTATTCGCTCAACAAGAGAGAGCACAGAGAAACGGACGGTTGGGTTTGGGCGATATTCACAATTTCATCACAATATTATGGCTGGACGATATCCGATGTTATTGTCTACGAATAAACCATCATAAATCACAAATCTTATGAAGCAGAATCTATTGTGTGTAGATGTGATCACCACATGATCGTAGCTGTGGTGGTTTTAAAATAACTGAATTTGCCAAGGTCTGTAAAACAAAACATTTTTTTGGTTAGCAATTTTTTTGCCGCAATTTTCTTATTTTCTTGACAGTGTTCGTGTGAAGGGGGGATGAGAGAGCGGGGACAAGCAGACGTGCAGTGTATGTCCGTGAGGGGAAGCGATCTCACAGCGCTGATGTTTGGGGCTGACTTGGAGAAGCTGTCTTTAACCGCTGTGCCACGGGGCCAGCCTCATAAAACATTTTTTGTACCAGATCAGTGAACACATACTTGATCGTCTCTTTCATCTGGTCTGATTTCATCGATATGAGCAGATATGAGCAGTACCACTAGAAATCGTTCAGTATAGCGTCAGAAGATTGCGAATGCCACTGTGTTCTAATGTCCCCATTTCCAAGCCACAGATTAGTATCTAATGTCGGACATGCCGCATCCATAGACATATTTTTGGTGTCTTTTGTTAACAGAAGCAGCTCTTCTGCCGTCTCTAATACAGCAATCTCAACTTGCCATGTGAATGACAGACCCTTGAGCTTCAAGAGCGCTGTGTTGAGAAAAGCCATGTTCACAGTTGCCACTAACCGGTGATCATGATTACTTTGTTGGAATTTTGGTACGTTCATTAATAATGATAATAATCATAATAATTACTTGCATCTATGTAGCGCCTTTCAAGAAGTGTCTGCTTTACAGAGAAGCAGTAGACCAACACCAACTAATTTGCGATTAATCGTTGTAATCATACCCCCCAAATCGGACTCAATCTCAATCAATTGTATCATGGGAATGATACAATTGATTGAGATTGTGAAACGTTGATATGTTTTCGTTGTGCAGTGTTTGATGACGAGGAGGAGAATAAACTGACGTACACCGAGATCCACGAGCAGTACAAACAGCTGGTGAGTGTGCATTAGGGCTGCAACTAACGATTATTTTGTTAATCGATTAATCAGCCATTCTTACTGGTGATTAATCAATTAATCGGTTCACTTTCCATTTAAAATCGGAACGATTATTAGCATTAATTATGATTATGAAACATTATTAAGAGTTTGCAATGTTAATATTAGAAACCTTTTGCTGTTTCACTATCTGCATTTTATAGTAATAGCATTAAAGAGCCTACTCTTACAGGCTAAATTATAACATATTGGGCTTCCATGCAAGCTTACGTGTTGTCTTTATTGTATTGGGGTCTTGACACTGGAAAAATTGCATTGGGAACAACATTCATTTGTTTAAGCAAAAAAATAGGCGAAACCATGAAACGATTAATCGATAATCAAATTAGTTGGTGATTATTATTCGGTTGCAGCTCTAGAATCAAGGTTCTCAGAGTT
>OMKY01015122.1:1772-18803 GCA_900302395.1 Bregmaceros cantori
TAATTAACATGGTTGGGAAGAAGTTACTTCTTTTTTAGTCTTGTAGTCATTTCCATGGCAGTGCCATTTAGAGCACGGTGAGTCTTTTTCAGGTGATGCCACATATTGCTAGTGTTCTTTTTACTAGACACCTGGCTCATGGAAAGTATATGGATAATGGCGCTCGCACGTCGCCACCGTGGTTGCCCGCCGCGGGTTTTCCCGTGTGGGCTCCTTGGCGGGCGGGTCCGCTCGCTCTGTACCCAGTTGTATGGGGTACAGAGCGCAAGCGTTTTTCGCGTGATTATTGCATTTTAAATTAGTGGTGCACCGATCACCTTTTTTGCTCCGGATCCGATCCCGATCCTTTGATTTTAACGATCGGCCGATCCCGATCTCCGATACAGAGTTCTGATCCAACTGTTGTGGCACAATTGTCAATTTAAATAATAGTAGTAAAAAAAAAAATTAAAAAAGTCATTTGGCTCCCCAACTCAATTACAGATCGGGACAACTTCTCGAGACCCGATCGTCCCCCGATCACCAATCTGAGGATCGGATCGGTGCACCTCTATTTTAAATGTTAAAGCTGTGAATTGTGTTTTAGCACATCTGCTCCAAATCTCCTAGTTCCCTCTTCACTGTCCCTTCAGCCTCAGCACCACGGGGAGCTTTCAGCCGTTGTGCTCCCCAGCTCTGGAATGCTGCCTCCCCCTCCATACGACATCCACAATATTGACTCTTAAAACCCACCTGTTTCAGTCAGCCTACTATTATGGTTTATTTTATAATTTATTTAATATATTATTATTATGTTTATTTTACAATTTATTTAATATATTATTATGTTTATTGTATAATGTATTTAATATATTATTATGTCTATTTTATAATGTATTTAATATATTATTATTTATTTTATATATTAGTATTTATTTTATAATTTATTTAATATATTATAATTTTTTAATTATTATTAACTTCCTGAATCTCTTGTACACTATATTAGACACTGTACAGCCTGTATACCAGCCTAAGCAGCTGGCAGCACACAGCGGACTCTAGATTTCGCTCACATGAATGGATTGAATGGTTTACGACGGGCCCAGCCGTGAATGAACCGAGTTGACACTACAGCAGGAGAGCAGTCATTGGACACTCCTCAGGGAACTGAGCTACAGGGGGCGGGGCTGGGCAGTGGGCGGGGCTAGACACCCCATTCAACCCAGCAAGGAGCAGCTAATGTTTCACAAGTTCTGTAACGGATAGGGGCAAACGTCCAAGACGGGAGTACTCTCAACGTAACCTACTCTGCTGCCCTCAGTCTCCTCCCATCTGGCAGATACAGACACATAAAAAGCATGTCTGTAAGCAGAGATGGCAAGTAACGAAGTACAAATACTTGAGTACTGTACTTAAGTGGAATTCAAGAATCTGTACTTTTAGAAGTACTTTTTACTTCTTAGATTTTTAACAAAACTACAAGTACTTCTCCTCCTTACTTTTCCCAAAACAGGGTTGTTACTCGATGTAACTAGATGTATAGCTTGAATTAGTCAGAAGGGGGCGGTACTCTGTAATGCACTGCGTACAGTAGAAGTGAATACGTGGTTTTCATTCAGTCTCTGGATGTGCCCCTCAATAAACACGACCTGTAAATTGAGGTTTTGTATTTTGTACGTTATACTGTAAAAAAATATTTGAGTACATTTCTCAGCCTCTACTTTTTACTTTACTTGAGTAGATATTTGGATCAGTACTTTGTAGTTTTACTCAAGTTGTTTTTTTTACAAATGTATTTTACATTTTACATATAGAAATCCCAGTACTTTTGCCATCTCTGCAAGTCGGTACATGTCGAGTACGAACCAAAACCTATTCCTAGAACTTGTTGAAAAGACAAATAAACGCTTAAAGAACTATTATTAGAGGATTGTACTTGGACCACTGACACGCTAATACACAAAAGTACCCAGATTTCTTACTCATGTAAAAGTTAAAAATATTCATACAAAAACAACTAAGTAAGATTACAAAGTACTGATTGAAATACCTACTTGAGTCAGCATACAAAGTGCATGCTCTGAAATATACTCAAAAGTATTTTCAAACAGAATGTACCAAAGAAATCAGCTGCTTACATCAGGAAATCATTTGTTAGCTTGTCATCTTGGGGTAAAGATACATTTTGTACGAGATGTCACATGTATGCAGTTGAGTTTAGGGCTGCAACTAAAGATTAATGGACCAATTTTACTGACAATTGATTAATCTGTTAATTTTTTGTTTAAAATCGGAGCGATTATTAACATGAAACATTGAAAAGTTTACAATTTCAATACTGCAAGTCAACACTGCTGTTACGCTATCTTCACTTATTAGTAACATTTCCAAGAGCCTACTGATCCGTGCAAACGTATAATATTTGGAGTTTTCACCCAGCCTTACTTGTTATTTTCATCGTTTTGCTCTAGAGCTGAATAGTATTCAGTATCCAAGAGAATGGGGGCAGGGCCATGGCACTAGGAATGGAGACTGGCATTGGGAACAACAGATATTCAACACGGTTGAGCGAAGAATGGGACAAACAAGGAAACGATTAATCGTTGCCAATGAATCGATTATGAAATTAGTTGGCGATTATTTCAATAATCGATTAACTGGTTGCAGCGCTAGTTGAGTTTACATTACCTCACGTAGTTCTCGAAGATCGGCGTCGTTATGAAAACAAAAGAAAAAAGATACAACTAAACTTTTTTCTGATGATCAAGTACAGTCTCAAGTTTCCAAGGACACAAAACTCAAATTTTCTATGGGTCTTGGAAAAAAAGCACGCTGAACTAGAAGCACTCAGAGATTGCAAACCTGCGCCATAGTAGTACAAAAAAAACTGTACTTTAGTGTTAGCAGTATATGTGGCAACCCATTATCAATGCAAGTGCTCGAGTAGCATGATTGCGATTGACCCATAGACTGTATTCCCACCGGTGAACATGCCAACTACATTTCTCAGCGGCCCCTGTGACCCGGAAGTCTGCATCTATCGACAAGTTGGTGATTAAGTACTTATAGGCTACAGAAGTGCACCGAAATTGTATTGATTCTCCGATGTGTAATTTCCAACAACTCTTCAATTTCATCCAGATCCGTGCACAACTTTTTCAGTTATCTTGGGCACAGACAAACCAACCAACGCTAACCAAAAACATAACCTGCTTCGCGGCGCAGGTAAAAAACCTGGCACATGCTATATGAAAAAGGGCTGGTACTGAACGATTTAATCTTGTTGACTTGTAGTCAATTTCAGTTCACGTTGGTGAACAAATGTGTTTGAAGATGCCAATATTTTGATTGTTTTCTTCATATTCATGTTTCTTTATCAATAATATTGGTCATATTTTGGGTTTTCAATTAATAAGCAGTATCAAATGTGTGTAGATCAATAGGTAGCGTTTACAGCTGCAACTGATTAAAATCGATTAAATCGCTTATTGAATTAATCAGCAACTCGTTTGATAATCGATTAATCGACAGCGATTAATGTGTTGAATTTTGTTCGTTTGCAATACCAACAACGTTTCAGGTTAATAACCACTACAATTTTGTGCGCCGCAGTAGCCCAGTCTGTCAAGAGTGAGTACACTGCAAAGCACACAAATGCCATGTTTGTCAGGCGGGATCGTGGGTTCGCTGCTCCCCCACATCTTTGCTGTATGTCTACTCCCCCTTCTTGACCCTTTTTCCAGCCAATCCTGAGCATATCTCCAAATTAATTTCCCTACCGATTTGAAAGAATCGCAATACATGCAGTTAAAATTAGAAAATGTTTTATACATTTAGAGATTAGTCATCTCCCCTACAATTGTCCCTTACCCCTATATAAAAGCAACATTACATACATGATAATAAAAACAACATGAAATTTAAATGTAGCGTGCAAGTACCATTATCCATATACTTTCCATGAGCCAGGTGTCTAATAAACCTAAAAGAAAATCACCAGAAAAAGACTCACCCTGTCCTAAATGACAATGGAAATGACTAAAACACTAAAAAAGTGGAACTTCTTCCCAACGCTGTTAAGAAGCTGGTTGACAATTGACTGACAGCACTTTTTGTTTCAGGTTTTTGCTTTCTTTTACAGCTCCAAAATTCATTCCAATCGGTTAACCGGGCAAAAACCGGTTATCGGGTCAAAGAATGTATATCTGACAGTCACTAGCTGACATGTTCATTGTTACTAATCCACTCTAATCCACTGTGTTTGGCTCCTGTCAGATGTTTTCAGGATTAAACATAAACGTGACATTTACTAACGTCGGGGGAACTTGGGGTCAACGCCCACGTGGACCTACCAACCCTTTGAATTGTCACCTTATCTGCCCGGATCTTTCAATATTTACTAAAACGGTCCGTCACAATGTTGCATCACAAGAAAGGTGGTGGGAAGGGGGGCAGGGGCTGAGATAAGGGATTTCACTGATTGAAAATCAATACAAGGAATCAAAACTATTTAATCAGTGCACCGCAGTAGCTCAGTCTGTTAAACTAGAAAGCACACATCTGCCATGAAGGCATGGAGAGACACAATAGTGAAACTGAATGGGCCACCAAAATAATGATCATTTAGAATTATAATCATTTAGTTTACAATCATTTAGTTTATACTCATCAAGTTTAGTTCATAAACATTTAGTTTATAATAATTTAGTTTAGTTTATAATAATTTAGTTTAGTTTGCAAGTGCATCTTTAGTAGTTGATCAGATTTTCAAATCAGCACTACGAAGCAACAGTTTTCCATTAAGTTTACAAAAAGTAAATAAAAATGTAAAAAATAAAAATGAACCATTACTTTAAATCAATTTGTATCACTGTATTTAAATGATGCAAAAAAAAAGAAAAAAAAGAATTCAACTTCAACGTTATTGAACCCAACGTGACGGATTTCCCCTGGATCGACCCAGGGATTTCACAATTTTGTGGCGAGAACAAACTTGCTAATATTTTGTTTTTCCATTGATCACGATAAAAAATAAATCAGAGTTCAATCTTTCTTGGTGACGATTATGAATTAGGGTTGTATGATTTTGCCAAAAAGATAAAATCCCCTTTGTCTTAGGTTTAATACAATTATCAATTTATATACATTTTATTCACCCATATATCCAATTGGACGAGTTCACTTTTTTGAAAAGTGAACTCGTCCAATTGGATATATATATCCACGGAACTAAATAATCTGATTTCAAATCAATTTCTTCCACAGCTCTATTATAAATATCTTCCCTGTTTGTTGGCCTTAAGGAACATCATCAAACGCATCAACGCTAGGCCCTGACTGACCAGCACTAAACCCACCTTTGCCTGCAAACCAAATGTCAGACAAGTTAGGCATTGCAACTTGGCAAACACTCACTTGCACTTTGCTCGCTTTGCCTCAAAGGGCACGATTGGTGGGGCTCCTGTGCTGTAGGGCTGCAACTATTAAATCGATTAATCAGGGACTAATCGATTAGAAAATTAAATCGACAGCTAATCTAATAATCAATAATCGGCAAAGAAATGAATCTTTATTGTCAGCAGTTTTGCGCTGATATTCCCCCATTTATCGACGCAATTTCATATTAAATCATAATTTATGAGAATATGAAACATTAAATGGGCATCAGTGATTGAAAAAAAAACATGAATATGAAGAAATCCATGAAAATCTTTCAAATTACATGTAACAAGTTTGTGTAAAAGCAGCTTAATCTTTGTATATATGTTGGTGAAGAATAACCAAAATTGACTATATTTCAAGTTGACAAGATTAACTTCTTGTAATTGTTGCTCGCTGTAAGAATTTGGGGTATTTTTAAAGGAAAAAAAATTGATCCAACCGATTAATCGCTCTAATAATCGGCAACTATTCAACCATTAAAATAATAGTTAGTTGCAGCCTACTCTGCTGGCATCACAACAGCTCACATACTCACACACACACAGTATTGCCATCACAAAACATTGGCAAGAGAACTGCTGAATAAACAAGACCAACATGAAAATGCTGGCTCCACAACACTGGATATCATTCTTAAATTCTTAGAAGAAGGTCACATTTCTCACTGTCACAACACGTACTTGTACAAACTATGTTGGAAATAAGGCTGCAATGATTAAATTGACTAATTGTTGACTAATAGATTATGAAATAAATTGGCAATCATTTTAATAAATCAATAAACACAAAGGAAATTAATCATTGTTATTTTTGGCAGTTTAAGGCAAATTTTACCCCAAATTAATCTACATAAATGTGATATTAATTCATTATATGAATTACAATATGAAATATTAAATTGACATAATTGGTTAAAAAACATGAATATGATGAAAAACAAAAATTGGTAAATTAATTGTAATGACTTTGTGTCAGACAAAATAATCCAAATTGACAAGGTTTATCTCTAGTTTTTGCTCGCTGTGAATATTTAGGCAATTTTTTCCCACGAAAAAACTATCCAGCCGATGAATCGAATAATCGTTTTAATAATCGGCAACTATTCAACTATTATAATAATCGTTAGTTGCAGCTCTAGAAAGGGAGCGTCATTGACGGAGTGTCTATGGACGCCGCAGCGAACGCGCCCCCATTGATATTAACGGCACTGCGTTTACCACGGTGTAGAGAGTTCCCCTCGTCGGCGACATCTGCGACGTTTACCCCCAATCTCTACAACCCAGTTTTCTGCTGATCCTAGCCAATAGACGGGTTTACGCGCGAAACAATGGGCGGAGTCATTATGTCTCGCCGCTCTGTTGGTCTCTTGGTGCCTTAATGTTGCCTATAGAAAGTCTGGTAGTGGACCGAGGTCCGGGGACACAAAACAAACCAGTTCAAAATCCGGCCACTAGATGTTGGTCTGTGACCAGTTACACATCACTCCCCCTTGCTTCGTTCACCATTTTGTATAAATATTGATGAAATACAGTCACAATCCGACTTGAAGTTACTCACTGAGTGGTCACATGTTCTTCTGGACCAATAGGCTGGCTGCTTCTACTAGTAATTCCAAAAAGAATGAGAAAGTGGAACGGGTTGCACTGATTATTAAATCATGCATTTGGGGGTCACAGATCCGCACAAGAAGATTTGGGTGTGGAATAGCACACCGCAAGTTACCAACATCCTTTTTGAATAATGTGTGCCTCCCCCCCAAATAGACATGTTGAAAAATGGCCAAAGACATGGCAAACTAAATGGCACCGGACGTGACGTTCCGAGTACAAATTGAACCGGAAATACCCGCCAAAGTAGTCTATAAAAAGATGGAGAACGGGGCTGACGCTGGAGAAAAAACTTAGAAAAAGTGTCAAAAAAATATTGAGAGATTGCGTTGCTCCTTCAAACATCAGCTAACATTGTTACATTACACCGTTGCGTTTCAAATGATGCATTTATTCACAAGTCAGGGTGGGTTTTTTTGTGCCAGATGGAAAATGATAAATTAGGGTGGAAAATAAGTGGAAAATGTAAGCATTTTTTACTTTTTGTGACGATTGTTGAATTTTATAAGGTTATAATAATTTTGAAGGCTCTAACTCTAGTGTCCGAAATCTTGGTCGCTGCTATTGAGTGTGGCATAAGTGAGTGCACTATATAGGGAGCAGAAGAGATGGCAAGTAACGAAGTACAAATACTTAAGTAGTTTTATTCATGTATATGTACATTTAGAAGTACTTTTATCTCTGATGACTTAACTTAAAGTATTTTTTTACAGAAATATTGGTACGTCTACTCCTTACTTTTCCCAAAGCAGACTCGTTACTTTTTTTTTTGCGCACCGATGGAAGGTGGTAAAGATATGTATAGTGTGAATGAGCAGTAGAGGGCGATAATGCCCAAAAAATTGTGTAAACTGTCAGTTACTGTTCTGAGAATGTTTCAGATGTTAATTTCAATGTTCGGTAGTGGGATTTATGACCCTTAAGTGAAGTAAGTTAGGCTACGTTTTTAGCTATTTATTCAAACATTGTAAAACTGGCTTTGAAAAAGGTGCATTTTATAAACAAATACATTTTTTTTTACTTTGTACTTTATACTGTCAAAACTTATACTGTCAAAATACTTTTTGAGTACGTTTCGGAGCCTGACTTTTTACTCTACTCAAGTAGACATTTGGATCAGTACTTTGTAGTCGTACTCGAGTTGTTTTTTCACAAATGTATTTTACTCTTACTCAAGTAAGAAATGAGGGTACTTTTCCCTTCTCTGGGGAGTAGTGAGCGATTGAACACAGCCTCTGTCAACTGAACGATCACACACATCTACTGGTGTACAAATACAGACAGAGCATATAGCACATAGGCCGAGGGTCAGATCTTTACAATCTGGGTCTCTGTCTGCAGCTTTTATCAGAACGTCTGGGGTTTTGTCTGAAGTTAGACATTAACTCCACAGGGTCATCTTCCAATTGCATAAAGTGGTGGGAGCTTTTGACCAACACACCAGGTCGGTCACCGATATATAGCACTGAAAATCCTAGTCCGACCATTTTAAACTAGAAGCACTTAGAGATTGCAAACCTGCACCTAACCCCTAAACCTAACCACTAAACCTAGTCTAACCTAAAATTAAAAAAAAAACAACGCAATTTGCAGTTTGAAAAAAGACGCAAAGAAGTGCTTGCGACGGTGTAAAAGAAGACTATGCTACCGCTGCGCTATACAATCTGATGTAAAGACGGTGAGCAGACAACCTTAAGTTGCTGTCTGCGGCACATCCGCCATGTTTTAATTCCAAATTCCAAAACATCCCGAATGCAATCGGAAACATTCGGAAATGGCACTGCCGGTCAAAAATGGCATCGGCCGTTTGGGAGATTAAATGCGCCTCGGGGGCAGCTGCTGGAGAACACGACCTCGCGTGACGTCACTACGGAGAACTGGGATCGTTCACCCGTTAATACTAGCCTGGCAAGCCAGACCCAATGCATCGTCCACGAATTGCACATCACTAGACGCTGAATTGGGTCTGGGAAACCTTGAATACCCATCGCCAACATAAATGCGAACCAATCAGCGAGGACGTGGGCGGAGTTGGTATGGGCGACGCAAGACGGGGGTGGAGTTGGTGTGGAAGCGAGCCCGGAGCGTCTTGGGCGTGCGTGTGTGTGTGTGTGTCTGTCGGTGTGTGTCTCAGTAGTAATTTTGTAAGATCACGTTGTTGCAAAATGCATTTCATTGCGAACACTGTATGGGGCTGTCTTAACCGCTACACCACGCAGCCATGTCCAGCGGGTGCTTTTTCGACAAATAAAATAAAACAAAATGCATTTGTGTGTGCGTGTGTGTCGGTGTGTGTCTCAGTAATAATTTTGTAAGATTGCGTTGTTGCAAAATGCATTTCATTGCGAACACCGTATGGGGCTCTTAACCGCTACACCACGCGTGTGTGTGTCCCTATACCTCCGCGTCCTTTTCTCGGCGACACCCACCCGGCGGGGGGGGGATGGGGGGGGACCGGGGGGTTTGGGCGTCCTGGACCCTTCCATGGATACGGGGACATAGTGCCGTGTCCCCTTGTAAGGGAGTTATCCGTGGAGTCACGGCTATAGAGACCAGCTGGCAGTAACACGCTGCAGGGAATCCCGACGATTCACACGTCACTCTTTTATATTTATTTATCAATTATAATAAATACAGCAATAATAACGAAGATAATGCCATACATTTTATAATGTAAATATCACAATAATCACAGATCAATTTACAAAACGACAACACAGGTTGGTGGTCTACATGTTTTAATAGCCCTTAAATTTTGACCGCGCCAGGATTTTTTTTTTCACCCCGGGAATGAATGGCACTGTGCATTTTCGGATGGATGTCAACAATTGCAGTCTGATTCCATTCAGTACTTAGAATGCATGGTACGGCGGAGTGAACATGGAATAGAAAGTTGTTGCGCTTTGTGGCCAACTTCTCCCAGAGTCTGTTACCTCTCTCACTTTAATTGAACAGACACTCGCACGCCTACATGATTCCTATCATGCATTGGCTATAATACACTTGATTTCGTTCTCGTTCGATGTCGCTCGCAATGGAGATTAACAATAGACGTGACAGTCAGCCTCGTCTTCGCTTCCTCAGTCAGCTCCTCGATCGTCACGCCTACTGCGCTGTGATTGGATTGCCTGGTTTAAATACTTGTCCCACCTACTGCACGGTGACTGGATGACATTTGATTGACATGGTTTTTTTCAACGTTTTTCGCAGTTTTTCCAATCGATCTTTCCCAGACCCAATTCAGCGTCTAGCGATGTGCAATTCGTGGACGATGCATTGGGTCTGGCTTGCCAGGCTACGTTAATACCAAATCAAACTTTATTTATATGGCACTTTTCAAGTAGAGCAATGTTACTTATAGGCTACAGAAATGCACTGGCTCCGCCCCGACTCAGGTAATAAGTACAATTCATTGAGCTTTAATCATTTCTGCAAGTTCTCACCATGTCGACACAAGATCATTAAACATCAAACTTTTTGCTGTTTCGCTATCTCCATTTTATAGTAATAGCATGAGAGAGCCTACTCTTACAGGCTAAATTATAACATATTGGGCATTCACGCAAGCTTACATGTTGTCTTTATTGTATTAGGGCCTTGACACTGGAAAAATTGCATTGGGAACAAGAAATATTCAACACGTTTGAGCGGAGAGTAGGCCAAATCGATTATCAAATTAGTTGCCTATTATTGAAATAATTGATTAATCGCTTGCCGCTCTAGATATTTGTCAATATTGACTCATCCACTTGATTGTAATGGTCGTTAGTAGTGCTTTGAGTGCATTTTGGCGGGGGTACAAATAGGCCGCCCCTCGCAGTCTAGAAGAACAAGTTCAACTTGTTTTCAATTTCCTCTGCAAACAGCGTCGGCCTGCTGCATTTGGAGCATTTTAAATATAAAGACAAGAAGCACTCAGAGATTGCAAACCTGCGCCGTAGTGGTACAAAAAAAAAAAAAAAAAAAAACAGTACTTTTAGTGCTAGCAGTATGTGTGGCAACGCAAGTGATTCTAGAGTAGCGCGATTGACGCCACTGGCGAAGAGGCTCAGACAAGCCAACTACACTACCCAGCGGCCGTTGTGACAGGTCACAGACCTCCGTGAATAAGTTGGTGGACGGATAACTTTTCGTCAGTACGTTGGTGATCAAGTACGATTATGTTACTTATCGGCTACAGAAACGCACCAACATTTTATGGTTTCTTCCGTGTGTCATTTCCAACAACTGCACAAAATTTCATCCAGATCCCTGCACAACGTTCAGTTATCCTGGGGAGGGACAAACCAACCAACACGCTCAAAAACATATCCTGCGTTCTGCGGCGCAGTTAATAAGAGTGAAGAAGATTGTCAGGGATGGAGATCAGTATTAACCTGTTGTGTCCGAAATCACTGTATCCCCTACTCTCTATATAGTGCACTCACTTATAGTGCATTCAACAACAACAATGGCTGAGATTTCCAGACACTAGAATCGGTGTCATCAAAATTATAATTATTATAATATATACAATTATAAAAGATATACGGTAATTATAAAATTCAACAATCATCACAAAAAGTCAGCACTACTTACATTTATAACTATTTGCCATGGTCTGTTGCTATTAGCTTCTGTCCATGTTTTTGTAGTTTAGGTCATTTTTAAAATGTCTTGCAGTGAATTATGGGTTATATTTCTTCGTCTAGACGCTAGAGTACATATATGCTCACTACTTTTTGTGGTGCATTGTGTGATACTTTGAGTACACGATATAGGGTACATGGAGAATTCAGACACCCCCACAAATGGCTTGTGCCACATAATAGTGCACCAAATAGGGTACATGGAGAATAAGGACAACCCTACAAAATGCACTGTAAATATCACAAAACACTATCATTGCTATATTGGCCAAGCCTATGACACACTTCATAAACGCCACCAAAACTCAACAACACAACATGCTCACCAGAATTCCATTCACAATATGTGATACGATACAGAGTCCCGATACAGAGTCCTGATAGAGAAAAAATTGGTAGTACCCAAACTATTTGGCAAAATTGGTATTTTCAAAAATGGTCTAAGTAAATGAACAGTCATGATGGCATTTAAAGTTTTCATTTTCTATAAAATAAAATATTTGTGCAAATTGAAAAAGATTACTATGTAATGAAATAATCACTGTTGCACAAGAAAGAAAATTCTTGTGCAAAATAGTTATTTTATATTGAAACACTATCAATTTCTATTTTATAATGATTACAAATATTTATAATATTTAATGTGTATTTTCTGGCCATGTTCTTTCTGCAACTTGGCTGCAACGGGCGGAGCGCTCGCTCAGGATCGGACAAACTGCAGACATTAACAACAGACATTAAAAAAACTGCGATCGGCACCACTAACAAACATGGACAGGCTAATACAGACCAACACTTTATACCTGCCACTCATTATTGAACTTGAATTCTGAGAGATGTATTTCAATTACAAGTACTGAACAGGAAATTACTGCATTAGGTATGGACTAGAAGTTGCATCAGATGGACGGTTTTGCAGAATGTTTCAGAAATCACAGAAGGAAACATTGCAAAGCCACACATTAACCTTACCAAAACAACTGAACTAGGGGTGTCCCGAGCCGATATTTATATCGGCCACTGATATGAGCAAAAAACGCGGATCGATATCCGATCGGCAAGTGCAAATATTCCGATCCAGACTCCCAATCCATAATATAATCAATAGAAGAGTGCCTCAATACACTCCACATATTTTTAGTCACTCCAACAAGGGGTATGTGTCTGTATGTGATATTCATTTTTTGCATGTTAGACACACTCTGTTGATAAATCAGTGATTATGTATATGTTGTATAAACCCAGAAAAAGTTGAATATGGTTTCAACAACCGTTACGTGTGACGACAACAACTATTGAAAATAGGCTTGGGCAATAGGACTATCGAAAATTGCGATATTTCAAAATATCGTCAATATCATACACAATATCGGGATTATCGGCAGTTGGTGTTTTTGAAAGCTTGTTTTACAATAAGAACATCATTTTTAAAAGTGCATATCGATGAGGCAGTTGACTTTATGGGAGATTTGAGACTGTGAGTCATAATTCAGTAGCTCATGGGTGACAGGATACCCCCCCCCTCAAAAAGGGGGGCGCGGTGGCCGAGCGGGTAGAAAGCGCGTCCCCCAGACCATAACTCGAGCAGTGCCGCAGGTTCAAATCCCTTGTCTGGCTTTTCTGCAATGTCTTCCACCACCCCCTCCACTCTTAATCTCAGTTTCCGATTTAATCCTGTCACTATCAATCTCAATGAATAATTTTTAAAAAACGGTGTTGCGCTCGAAAAATAACAAATTTTTTAAAAAAAAAATCATATTTAAAAATTTAAGAAAACCTTTTGACTGAAGTAAGTTTGGGGTATTGCCTTTCCATATTTGAAAAACCAAAATCTAAAATATAATAATAAAATAAAAATCGTGATTTCAGAGAGTTTTCAGGCACACAGGAAGAAAATCAAACAGCCCCAAGACATACGGGTGGAATACCCTTACTGGTGTCGGCGCCCGCATAACACCACACGGAGCAACAACAAAAAAAGAGCAACAATTCCTCTCACATGACAGCTCCAGCACGTGGTCGTGTTGGGGTTGTTGCACGCTCCGATGCTGCACCGTTTCCCGCGTTTTATTAATTCACACACAAGCTTCTAAATCTTTTCCATGTTTCATGTTCGACTTTGCACTTGAATTTCAGTCAGAGCATACAATTTAATAGTGGTTATATTCAGTGTTATACCCGAACTTGTTCAAAGATCGATAGTTCAGGAATTCCTTCAGATTTTAGGTGAACGAGGCGTTCAATTATGCTTAGTGAACGTATAATTGTGAAAGCACCCTTCAAACGCAACGTTATTAAATATTGTCTTTTGTTCTGCTTGTACACCGTCAATAATGTTGACAAATTATTGCTGACAGCAACATTAAATTAGAAAAAAAATAACTAAATTAGTTAATTTTGGGGAACCACCTGGTCATAGTTAAAACGATAACTATAAGCTATGAACGATGAACAAATTCATATTACAAGGACTGAACTGGAATTTGAACAAGTTCATGTTGAAAGTGAACTTGCCCAACACTGATTATATTGTATCGGATATTTTGCATATTATTCACTGCTTCCAGTCTTCACTGGTGCGTGTGTGGAGTCGTTGCGAAACACGTGCGATCCCAAAACAAGCGTCTTGTCTGCAGCATCGAGTCCGTCTGAAGGGACTCGTTCATCGGGTCATCATAACCACAAAGTTGCGGTACAGAACATGAAGCGTCGCCTCAGAACAATAACAACAACAACAACAGCAGCAGTAGCAGAGTAAAGTACGGTACGGGCGTCGTTTGGGAAACCACGAATACTTACATGTCACTCCGCGGGTCGGCAAGAAGCGCTGGGGGGGAGAGAGGGACAGACAACCGGGGGGTGAAGTGTGGACAGTGTCACTCCACGGGTCGGGGGGCAGAGAGAGAGAGACGGTGGGGTGAACCGTGGAAGGTGTCACTCCACCCGGGTCGGTGTTGGTGGGGGGGGGGGCGGTGCTTGCTAACACAAGGGACGGTGAGTTCTGCACCCGAGCGGCGGCTATGGGCTTAGCGAACAGCCGGTGGTGCGGGTGGGTGGCGCCGTGCACTAAACCAAGCTAACACCGCCCCGCGTGTCCTTTCGGGTACGAACTAAACTGCGCGTGCCCCGCGACCGCTCTTCTAATCGGCCCGCGCGCGGCCCCGCCCCCGGTTTTTTATATTTTATTAACAAGACTTGAAATTACAAACACGCGGATATAATTTAAAACATAACAATTTTACAATTGCAATACATTGAATTAGGACATTTTAGGAATATTCTCTTACATGTGTTCACTTTTACATTTTTATATTATTTAGTATTTTAAGGGATTGCATGTGCGTTTTTTATATTTTATTAACAAGACTTGAAATTACAAACACGCGCATAACCAACACATCTCTCTATGACATATTAGGAATATTCTCATTAAAAAAACTTTTTTCACCTTTTTAAATATGATTTAGTGTTTTATGGGATGTTTGTCTTTTACTAACAAGACTTGAAATTACAAACACGCGGATATAGCGCAATTTTACAATTGACAATATATTGAATTATGACATTTTAGGAATATTATCTTACATATGTATTTATTTTTATCTTATAAATCTAATATTATTTCGTATTTTAAGGGATTTTTGTATTTTATTAACAATGCTTAAAATTACAAACACCTGGATAACGAATCAGCAATTTTACAATTAACTATACATTTCATGATAGGAAATTAGGAATAGTCTCATACCTATGTATTTATTTTTACCTTTGTAATATGATTTAGTGTTTTAAGGGATTGCAAAACGTATCGATGCCAGCTGTAAATAATGAAGATATTTGCTGAGCTCCAGTAAGCTTCTATTCATGTATGAAATATGCAGAAAATGGACAAACAAATTAATTACATATTGAAAATCAACAACCCCGCTATATGTTCATTCTACAATCGGAGGGGATTACGCAATGCCCAAGCCCCGCCCCAACACGCAGCTCCACCAGTCGGGAGGCGGCAAGGTGGTGTCTAACCAATGGGGCGGGGGAAGAGATTTACAGCGCTGTACGTGCGCGCGCCCCGGTACGTGCTCGGCGGTGGGATGAAAGTTCAACTGGGGTTGTGTGTGTATGTTTACATCGTGTATCATGAGGGGTCGCCCACAAATAACACGTTTGATATAGATATGATTGGTTGGTTTTCAAAATTAATATTTTTACATATTTTTGTGGTAGATATACCTATTTTATAAATAAGAATACGAAAACTATCATTTAACATATATCATATTTATTTTTTTAAAATAATGCTTAATATAGATTTAATTGCTTTTCAATATCAACATATTTTTTGTAAATTAACCTAAGCGTGCACAACAATAGACAAGTTCCGGGGGTACTTCCAGTCTTCCGGTTAGGCTGAACGTCTCGGTCTATCCTGTATGTAACTTCCGGTTCCATTTATTTCGACGTGTTTTGGACATGTCTACTCAGTGGGAACACACACCTACCACGTTATTTAAAGCAGATGGTAGTAACTTGCAGTGTGCTATCCCACACCCAAATGCTCTCGTGTGGATTTGTGACCCACAAACGCTTGATTCAATCATCAGCGCAACCCGTTCCATTTTCTCATCCTTTTTTAATTACTAGTAGAAACAGCCAGCCTATTGAACATGTGACCATTTCAAGTCAGATTCTGACTGTATTTCATCAATATTTATGCAAAATGGTGAACGACGCAAGGGGGCGATGTGTAACTGGTCACAGACCGATATCTAGTGGTCGGATTTTGAACTGGTGTGCGTTTTGTGTGTTTTGTGGCCTCCTACCTCAGTCCACTACCAAACTTTACATAGGCAACATTCAGGCACCGGAAGGGCCTCAGCTAAGGAAGTGCACTACACAGCACAGATATGCCACACATCACCCTTCTGCCCACGAAGATCAAAAGGAATGGCACAATTCTCAAAATCAACAACAGGGGGATAACATTAGCCTGGTGAGCCAGAACCAACCCATCGTCCACACATTGCACATCGCTAGACGCTTGCATTGGGTCTGGTAAAACCAGGGTCGGAAAACGTATTAACAGCCGTGGCGGACGCGGGGATTTGGAACCAAGACCCACACATCGGTGGGGTCTTGAGTATTCTCGATCTCTCTCTGGCTCTAGTCACGAAGCTTGTCGCTTTTTGCTGGATACCCCAGGGGGAACCTTAAGATACAATAAAAAAAACCCATGTCAATTAAATTGTGTTATCCAGTCACAGCGCAGTAGGTGGGACAGGCGGCGTGGAGGTGTAACAACCCAACTCCGCCCATGTCTTGCGCAGCCCGTACAAACTCCCCCCACGTCCACGCTGATTGGAGTTTGTACG
>OMKY01015306.1:3213-14346 GCA_900302395.1 Bregmaceros cantori
TGTGTAAAATATATAAAAAATATATATATATATATATATAAATATATATATATATATATATATATATATATATATATATATATATATATATATATATATATTTTCCATATCTTCTATCTTTCTGGTAAGTCAGCATTTTCTGTAAGATGTCTGTGGAAGTCTTCAGCGCTGAAAGAGTTAAAGAGGTAGCGAAAGAAGGGGGTGTCGTTGGCAGAGTGGTTTGGGCTAGGGCTGCAACGATTAGTCGATTAATCGTTGACTAATCGATTATAAAATTAATCGCCAACTTATTTAATAATCAATAATCACCCAGAATGAAAATACTGTTATTGTCAGCACTTTTGTGCTCACAACACCCCCTTTTGGGCCACGCAAAGTTGAAATTGAAATTAATTATGAATATGAAGAAAATGATCTTAATTGTTGGCACATTTGCTGTTTAACAACACCAAATTTGACTATATTTCAAGTTGACAAGATTGATCTCTTGTAATTGTTGACTTTTGAGTATATTTGGGGTATTTTTCTGAGGAAAAATATGCTACCGACTAATCGCTTCAATAATCGGCAACTAATCGATTATTGAAATAAATCGTTAGTTGCAGCTCTAGTTTGGACACTGAAACGAACGTGCCCCCATTTATGTTAATGGCTGCAATGCCGAGTCGGCTTGTCAGCGATGTCTACCCCTGATCTCTTCAACCAGTTTCCGACTAATCCTATCCAATAAAGATGAAAAAAGAGGGACAGAAAGTCAAAGAAATCCTTACCTGCAGAGCACGCTGGAAGACTGGAAGGTCTGCCATGGCACTGTACATCACCATCTTGAGTTGACAACTGCCAAATAATAAATAAATAAATAATTGACTGACTATACATCTTCTAGTTATACATCACTATTTTTTTATTATTATTATTATTATTATTATTATTATTATTATTATTATTATTATTACAGATATGACAACGCCGTTCACATTGTTTACCTCTTGTGATTGGTCAACTAGCTGGGTGGTCCAAATAGACAAGTTTGTTTAGACGTATTTTGGACTATTTTACAACATGTCTATTTGGTGGAAACACACACCTACCCGTTATTTCAAAAGTATGGTGGTAACTTGTGGTGTGCCATTCCACACCCAAATGCTTGCGTGCGGATCTATGACCCACAAACGCATGATTTAATAATCAGTGCAACTCGTTCCATTTTCTCATTCCTTTTGGAATAACTAGTAGAAGCAGCCAGCCTATTGGTCCAGAAGAACATGTGGCCACTCGGTGAATAACTTTAAGTCAGATTTTGATGGATTTCATCAATATTTATACAGAATTATGAACGGAGGGGGTGGTGTGATGTGTAACTGGTCACAGACCGACATCTAGTGGTCGGATTTAGAACTGGCGTGCGTTTTGTGTGCTCGGACCAGTACCAGAGTCAGCATAGGCAACAATAAGGCACCGGATTAAGAACGGCAGGACAAAATGACTCCCACCAGTGTTTCGCACGTAAACCCGTCTATAGATGCAGAGGGACGGGAGGAGGCACTTTGTCTTTAGTTTACGGTAACCAAATTATGTTTCGTCAATCAGAATATTGAAAATGTTGTGGTAGCAGATATTTTCCTCATACGTGAAAGATGATCATGGAACCAATCATATTTCTTTGACATTCACTTAAAATGATGAATTTTATTTATTATTTTAGGTTATATAAAATAAATTAATTTCTGAATGACCATAGAACATACCAAACAGTGATGAAATTAACATCTCGACATCAAAAAGCAAAGCGCAGCAGTACATGTGCTGCTTAGGTGGGCGGGTTTGCCTAACACTGCGCGACGTGTCGGAATGAACGATGTACGAATTAGATGATCATTAAAAGAAATTCAAAATAAATTCCAGCACCAAAACGAACGTCCGACGAAAGGTCAAAGTTCCCACTATATCTATCAGCAGTACTCTAGCCATACATGCGTTGTCAGTGAAAATAACAGTGGGTTGACCACTCTTCGACCACTGGCCATTCAATCACATCCAACGACAGTGCCAACGGTCGAGCGGGAATTCACTCTCACTTCCCGCCGAGGACGACAAAGCGTAGAATTTTTAAAACTTTTTATGAGCTCACCGATGGGAATAATACATATCACACAATAACTGCGATACGTACATTTTCTATGAACAAATTACCATAAGACATTACCTAAATTAAACAACTGGGTCATACACATTCGGGGTATGAAACATTAGCAAGTAGTGAAAGTAAACATCCAGGATCAAAACGAGAACCTAGCGATGATCGAGATCGAACCTGTTTACCTGGAAAGTGTGTCCACACCGACCAAGATCTATTCCATCCACAAGACCTTCCACCTCCATCTGAAGCTGACGCAAGAAGCCATGCTGATCTGCAGCTATTTAGCTGGCCGGTGACGCGCCCTGATGGGGGAACAGCCGGTCGGCAACGTTCCGCCTCTTTTCCCGGCTGTACGTAGATCGATTGGCTGGTCCCGACGTTCGTCACTGACGTACACTGACACACGTGAGCTCGTGGTTCTCGTAGCGCACCCGACGCTTGGAGCGAGGAATAAAACGTCCCTGTGTAATACAATGTGTATTGGATCCAGGTGCCGTCAGCGTCAACCTCATTCATCGTGGCTCGTGCTCCCAAAGTGGGCGTCGTTTGCCGCGTAGCATGACATTGATACTGCATAAATGCCTTATGGCTTTCAGGTGTCAAACTAGGCGCGGCGACGCATCTATTCAAAGGTTTGCCTGCGTTCTGTTGTTAAAGAGCTCGCAGGTTGTGGGGGACTTTCTTCTTCTTGTGACGACACGAGCCAAGAATGTTTCGCTGACAAGTTGATGCTGGGGCCAGCGATACTAGACACGTGACGGATCTACCACACGTAGTCTCTTCTGGACCAATCCATTCTTCTCGACTTATATTTAGAATACTATTTAGACGGAACATTTTTAAACTACCCTTTCCTTTTCTAAAAATATATGTTGAACAACTTGGACATCAGGGTTGGGTAGTAACGGGCTAGATGTAATCTGATTACACCAGAATACAAAAAGAGTAACTGTAGCCCATTACGAATACTTTTAAAATGAGTAATCTGGACTATAGTTACATTTGACTGGAATATGGGAGAAAATCCAAATTGAGGCACTCAAATAACTTAAAGTATAACTTAAAGTTAATCTGCCTCCAGTAGAACCTAATTTCCTATGATATAGGATTTTTAAAAATATGATTCTGTGGGCAGATTTTAGGAGCACCATTTCTGTGCAAAAACTATTAAATGAAGACATTGAAAATCATTGGAATGCAGACAATTGTTGATTGTTTTGTGAGTGTATTGAAAATGTGGAAAAAAAGAAAAACAATCTGGTAATTGGATTACCTTACTAATTACAATATTTAAGGAGTAACTTCTAATAAACATTCCCATGCCTTGATTTACAAGATTAGGTTTATAAAACTCAGAAAAAAATTGCCACTGCTTCAATATTGCGCGTGTCTCTGTGTGTGTGTATTATCAATTATTATATATACGCCAGTATTTACCACTACAATAAGCAGACTTTGAAAATATATAAGGGAATGGACATTGGACATACAGAAAAATAATTTGAATACCTGAAGAACAAAATCTGTCTTGGAAGTGCCAACTTTGGTCTAAGAATTATTGGTCGACGAGAGTCTTCAGACTTCAAGAGTTCAAGGAAATGTGCTATTTATATCAAGTATGGTCATCTCTGTGAATCAGATATCCAAACTTTATGGGGTGACCGGCCAAATATTATATAACAATATGCAATCATAACTTGCAAGCAACTGTTTCAACAATAAAATATTTGGTCAACAAAATATATAGATGTCTGAAAACAAAAGGTTATAGTTTAAAGAGAAGGATCTCGTCTTCCCAGGAAACATCACCTTCTACTGGACTTCTCATCTCCTAAGACAATTTACACACACACACACACACACACACACACACACACACACACACACACACACAACTACACTCATATATATTGTTATTGTGTGGTTGAAATAATCATTGGGGTTGAAAAGATTGGGTCAGTGACATGGTAAAATATTTTGGCTTTAATGAAAACGTACATTCATTGACATACATACAATGTAAATCTGTTCATTTGATCACAGTGGACCATTCATGTAGGGCTGCAGCGATTAACTGACTAATCGTTGACTAATCAACTATGAAATTAATCTGCAACTAATTTGATAATCGTTATTTGGGCTGACATTGTTATTGTCGGTAGTTTTGTGTTCACCCTGCCCATTGGGCCATGCAAATTTGATATTAATTGATCACCATTAAATGGAGGTAATTGATAAAATAACATGAATATGAAGAAAAACATGTTAATTGTTGGTACATTTGCTGTTTAAGAAGAACCAAATTTGAATATATTTCAAGTTGTCAGGATTGACAACTGATTGTTTAAGCCTGTAATGGTTGCTTCCTCTGAGTATTTTGGGTATTTGTCTGAAGACAATTATCCAACCCATTAATCGGCTAATCATTTCAATAATCGGCACCTAAATGGACTATTGGAATAATGGTTAGTTGCAGCTCTACATTCAAGAGTACCAACCATCTCAACACTTTATAACTGGAAGTATGCAGTCATTGCTAACTGCTAAAGGGATATCCCGGTAACGTGATAGAAGCATCAATAAACACCAGAAATATAGTACAGCCATTCTTGCTGTAGGAATTGTGATGTCACAGGGGCCTTGTACAGGAAAGACACTTTGTATGTTATGTGGCAGGTATGCCCTTAATTTCCCTTGGGATGAATAAAAATAAAGTTGAATCTTGACATATCTCAGTTAATCTACCACATAGAGTTGGGCACGCAAAACCATTACAACCACTACGCTACGCGTTTCGGGTATATACTTGTAATGACAGAGAAAGAGTGAAAGAGATAGAGAAAGATATATATAGAGAGCGCATTTAAGAGCACAGCTTGAATTTTAGAATATCTTGGAAGTAAACAATTCCTGCAACGGCTCAGAAGAGGTTGAAATGTAAACTCCCCTTTCACAAAAAACTGACGTTTGAAGGCCCAGCATATATTCTGTAAAAACTACATTTAATAAAACATAGCTTCTTATAATAAAAAAAAGACTTAAAGTCTGTGTAAAATATTTGTCCACTTTAGAAATGTCCTCTGGTGTCTTGGAAAATAAGCTTAAAAAATCTGCAGAGTTCCTTGGAGTACTTAGAAACTGAAAGGTTACAATAACTTCCTTCTCTCACTCAACCCACCGACTGTGTATACTCGACTTTGGAGCTATATAACAGCATGCGTAGGCTGGTGAAAAACATTCTCTCAAATACCATTCATATCCGACATAGAGAATACAGGCTCCTGCCGCCGAGTAGAAGATATGAAGTACAACCTTTTACATTTAAAAAGTCCCAAATGGACTCTGATTATAAAATGCAACGGAAGGCTGAGTGATGGAAAGTCCTGTGACAGTATGTACAGGTCTGTTGTCAATGTGCCATTATAATATTCATGTATGGCTTTGTATGTTTTTGTATTTCTGCTTTCAATGTTGCTTACAACAGCTGGTGAGTTGCAAAACAAATTTCAGCTTTGGCTTACAAAGTTACATATCATCATATTCATTCACGGTAGTGCTATTTCCACAAAGTAAGGCAATTCTGTTTCCAAAAAGTAAAATTATACGTTTCCATTTCATGTTACCAGCTCAACTCGACTCAAAGCATGTTCTAGTTAACCTGCTCCATTCAGTGCCCCTGGCCAAGGCACAAATCTGGAGTTGGTGCCGGGGCGCAGCACCGCAGCTGGCCAACGCTTTTCAGGGATAGGTTAAATGCGGAGTGTGTACAGACAGACAGACAGAACCAAAACAAAGTGGGAACTTTCCGGAAATACTGTAATTTCCCAACAATAAAAACATTAAACATTCGTCAGGAAACAGTACCGTGTGTTATGTGTGTGTAGTCGCAGATACACTAGTGTTCTTTCATTTCTTTTGCAGAGTTTTTTTTCCTCTCACACAAGCATTCGAGAAAAAGTAGACATTTGTTATATTAGTATTACATTCCAATGTAAAGCACATCTTTTGCCTTGTTTACACTATCAGTATGATGTGGTTCAGTATGGATCGTAGTACAGTCTGCAACAGTACGGATATCGCTTGCATTTCAACTGGTACAGGGAAAACAGTCTTGTCACAGTTTTTTTTTTTCATATGGTGCAGGTGTGTTTGTTGTGCTATTAATCACCATGTGTCGCAAAGCAATGACGATTCTGCTTGACCGATCACCAGGGTTGGGAAAGTTACTTCTTAAAAGTAATCTGTTACAAGTTACTCATTAAAAGTTGTAATCAGTAACGTAATCCAACTGGCCCATTTTAAATGTAATGGAAGGAGTACATTCCAATTTTTTTTTAGCTCTAGAAATGTGTCTGCTGGGTCACACGGTCGGTGTGGTCCCTTATGAAAGGGATTCTGTGCCATGCACGTTTACAAGTTACCATAAGACTTCGCAACGATTGTGAAAGTGAATGTAATCGCTGCAACTGTAACATTGGGGGTTAGCAAGAAGGTGACTGTATAGCACCTCATTAGGGTAATGCTTTCATAGTAATCATAGTGCTAAACTAAGCACACTGTATCGTCCTGTACCATCCTGTACTCCTGTGTCAAATGCAAGGTATTTGACACAAAAGTCTTGTTATGCTCATAAGAAAATTAGTCGCACCATTTCAGAGTTCTATGAAGTACAAGTAAAAGTACAGTCTAAAGTAAAACTTCTGCCAGGTTTTACGTCCAACCAGGCTCTGTGAACAAGTGTTGACAGTCATTAACCTGTTGAGGAGCTGCATTAACCAAGGCTTGGTAAATGGTTGGAGTAAATCTGTGGCATGGATTTGTAGCAGATGTGGCTCGAACTTGTTGGCTGTTGCTCAGCTGCACAGCTTCTCCGTCATTGCTTTCTGTTGGCAAAGGACAAAAGGTGATGTCTAAAGTGGTATTTTCATTGATATGCTAAAAAACAAATTCACTTTAACTGGCTTCAAAGTATTTGTGCTGATGATTTCACAATACATTTTTGGTGCTAGCAGGACTGGATAGTAATGGACTACTTGTAATCCGTATTCAAAATGTATTAAAAGTAATCTAAAATCAATGGAACCCCTTATGTATTTTTGAATTATTAATCAAAATTATTAATTTGATTTGTATAATTAATAATGTATGCCGTAAGAGATTGATTTTTAAAAGTAACCTTCAGAGATAATAGCAAGAAATGTAAACAGGCCAGTTTTCACCATTCATTATTTTTTTATTTGTTTAATTGTAAGTATTATCTGTATTAATTGTTTGATGTTGAAATTATTTTATTTATATTTTGTCATAACTAGTTTTATATTTCATTCTCACACTGACCACCTGCAGTACCATCATAGGCCACTAGTAGGTCCTGACCTACATACTGACAAGCCATGCGCTATCGTAGTCGCCTAACGGCTACATGCAAATGAATGAGCCTGATGCAGCAGCAGCAGCAGAAACTCGAGCCAGATATAGCCGGAAGCTTCAGTTAAATTCAACTCATGCATTTATTTATAGGACGCGTCCACACACTGCGTCTCTCCCGGCATTACACAGAGTCTGACTGTTACACTCCAGTGTTTGAGTTGAGACGAAATGCATGATCAAAGTTCTCTATGATTGTTGTTATTGGCGAATTACAGAGATGGGAAGTGACAAAGTACACATACTCTGTTACTGTAACTCATCCAGTACCATCTACTTTCAAATTCAGCACGGCCCAGTGCCAGCGTTTTTTCAACATGTGCTGACCCATAGAAAATGAAATTCTGTGTCCTTGTCAACAAAACACATGGCAAAGGAAACTTCAGACTTTCCTTTATCATCAGCAAAAAATGCTTGTTTCTACCTGTTTCCATTCTTTAGTTATAGCCTCCAGAACAGTGGTGGGTAGCACTAAAAACTGCTGTTTTCCCACAAATTCCTGAGAAAATGCGGGTGGAGGGCCGGTGGCCACTAAGTGGCGGTATATGACAAATATCTGTATTTCGATTTTCGAAGCAGCATTTTCTCATTTAATGGACAGCGTTAGTGTGAGAGGGGGATGAGAGAGTGGGGACAAGGGGCCATGCAGTATATTACTGTGAGGGAAAGGGGTCTCATGGCGCTCTGTGTGCTGTGATCTAAGTCACAGCAGCACGACTATGTATGGGGCTGGCATGGAGCAGTGGTCTAACCCGCTGCACCACAGGGCCATCGCCAAATATGGTGGATTGCCCTAATGTGGGCCCTTTTTTGCAGCTTCCTAATGTGGAACAGTGAGTTGCCTAAGGTGCAACATTGAAATGTAGTGTTGCTCAGTTGAACTTAATCTTAGAGACATTACCATAGTATGTTTTTATCACTGACATTCGTTAGTATATGGAGCAGGCAGAGCCTCGAGATCTTAGATGTCCCACATTAGGCAGTGGCCCATTCTAGGGCAATCAATATTTTTACTCCTTACTTTTCCCAAAACATGATCGCTGCTTTTTTAATACATAGACTATTTAAATATATTTTATTTTTTGCTCAACCACACCAATGTGCGAGAACTGGAAGTGCTCTCATAGTGGTGTTTATCTCCCCCTGTTGTTGACTTTGAAAATTGCACCCTTCTTGCTGGTTCCTATGTGGGTGTGTACTTAATAAAAACTGAATGAAAATCCATAGCTATGAAATGAATTCGCAAGACTTTGTAATTTTTACTTTCAAGAAAATGTATTTTCAAAGTTTTTTTCTTCTGGCATAAGTGCTGTTTTCCCATTTTATTGAATAGGGTGGGACAAGACCTGCGAAGACGTCACAGAAATGTTGGCGAGGGGAGGTGTAAAGAATATTTATGGCTAACCGTAGATACGCTTCATCCAAGTAATTGCGACGCTGCCCGTACCTGTAAAGGAAGTCACAGGCTCCATACATGTGCTGAATGTAGGTGTCTTACCGACTATGCCACAGCTTTCAAAAAAACATTTGTGTACTTCAGAGCCTGTACTTTTTACTTTGACTTAGATATTTGTATCAGTACTTTGTATTTTTGCTCTTCGCAAGTTGTCTTTTTTTTTTTTTTTTACTAATGTTTTAATTCATAGGCCTACTCAAATAAGAAAGCTGGGTACTTTTGCCATCTCTGTCAATAACTAAGTTTGATTTTAGCCTTGCATTTTTTCAAAGCAGTAATGATATTTCCCAGAAAATGTAACATAATCAAAGTAGTTGTTTTGGCTGGGTGAGTGCTTCCCAACGGTTTCTGACTTGCAGTTTACGACTGCAATCAGTCATACGAACCAGTTTGTCATGATTCAGTTGGAGACTTAGTTGTTGATGTGAGATGCATCCATGCATGTTTCATTTAGTGACAGGCTGGGACATGTTATTGCATACTCATTATAGCCAGTGTTGGGAAGGGGTTAGCTCAGGTTTACTTACAAGAATAATCAAAATAAATTGAGAATTGAATTCTAATAATCCAAAAGTAATCTCTTACAAGGATTTTGGATTTCTGTAAAAACTCCAACAAGTGATTCAAACAAATAACTTCATAAGTTCCAAATTATTTAAATGCATTTCATTCAGCATGATATTGGAGATTAATGTGAATCATTTCTGAGAAATGATTTGATTCAAGTTTTTTTTCTAAAAGGTACTCCAAAAGAAACCTCTGCCCAACCCCGATTATTGCAATTGGAATAGCTCTGGATGATTTAACCAATTTCTCTATTGTCTCTAAAACCTCAATATTACATTTATATTTAAGGTACAGAGACCTCACTGCTGGCTAGGGATTCATGCAATTCATATTTTACATGAATCTTTATCGCTCACCATTTTACCATTTCCCAGCAGTGGCTTATAGCATTGCCATACCAAAGAGTTCATCAATGAACATTTTTTTCCATTCACAGGAAAATCTAAAAATGGCAATGTACTTTTATTTTTAATCAATCTAAATTTAGATTTCAAATTGATTGTACAGCCACAAAGCATCAGTCTATTAGTACACATCTTCCTGTGGATGGGTTTACAGTGCTGCCTGCTTCTGTTCTAAACATGTAGCCTTGAGATTCCTCTCTGCCCAACCTGTCACAGTTATATTCACACCAAGAGATTTGCACTGATGTTTGAAGCTCCACCACTTGGTTTAACTCGACTGTTTATAGCTTAAGTGAGAATGTGTGTGTGTGTGTGTGTGTGTGTGTACTGCTCTTTGTATATATTACATGTCAGGGAAAAAAAGTTGATTCCGATAGTAAAGAGTTGTGCTCAGAACTTGTTCCATGTTTTATACTTTTTTCTATTTTTTAGACTTTCATACAGCTCCTTAACTCTCAAAATGAATAAAATGTGTGGCCATCGCTTGGATGCCAGCTAAATAACCATTTTTGACAAAAAGAATAATACTCTTTCAGTGAAAATTATTTTCACACAATTTGTTCTGAAGTTACCTGAAGTTCCACCAATTATTCAGGACAAATTCTATGAAAAATAATACAATCTATGTGCATGTAAAAAGATGATGTTGATGTAGTTCAGTGATCACACCAGGAATGTGGTTGAGACGATCTTTACTGCATGGAACAGCACCCACTCTGGAAGGCACACATGCCACCGGCTCCGTGTACAGCATACCAGAGTGACGTCAACAGACAACGCCCCCAACACCGTGCCGTAGCCGGTGATGGGTGGCACTGGACAAACTATCATTAATGAAATGATCTACATCCTCCCTTTCTAGTTAACATGTATACCAACGAAATTGACAACATAGGAGAGTGGAAAAATATACTGTTCTTTCTTTTAACATAACATTAACTTAGAGTCCAACTAGACTTCGTGGGCGTAACAAAATAAATAAAATATAAAAATAAATTTAGCTGTAAACATGCCCCCCTTTTTTTTCAAAGCTACACCTATCTCGGGTTTGGCCGGCAAACGCGGCCCGAGCGTGTCGTGTAAAGTCCACCATTCTGGACGGGGACCTGTGGAGGTGAACGGTTGGGGGTTAGAGGGGT
>OMKY01015381.1:0-10137 GCA_900302395.1 Bregmaceros cantori
CTAGTACTTCCAAAAGGAATGAGACAAAGGAACAGGTTGAACTGATTATTAAATCATGCGTTTGTGGGTCACAGATCCGCACGATAACATTTGGGTGAGGAATAGCACACGCAATTTACCACCACAATGTTTAAATAACCCTGTAGGTGTGTGCTTCCACCGAATAGACATGTTGAAAAATAGCTAAATACACGGCAAGTAAATGACACCGGAAGTGACGTTGAGAGACAGGAAGTACCCCCCGAACTCGTCTATAGTTTTGGGTACTAACATGTTTCCCAGTATTGGGAGTCAACATCGGTATCCTTAAAATGGGGACGTCTTTAGTCTTATCTCATTTTAATCTAAAAGTCAATGTCTTTTCCTCCGTTAAAGGAGTTTTCACATTGACAACCTTTAATCTGATTTTATTACCTAAATATACGTCTATTATCCGTAGGGACCGGCTCATCTAGCCAAGATTGAGACTGATTGAAAATCTCAATCTCCTCTTTCCTCCAGCCCTCTGTTAAAGGAGAACTGTTAATCAACCAAAATGAACTAACATCAACAACAAAAAATTCCAAAGCAGTAGTTATTTCTTCAACTAGGCCGAGATTGAGAATTTCAATTCTCCTCTTCTCTCCAGTCCTCCGTTAAAGGAGTTCTGTCAAAACAAATCAACATTAACGATTTTCAACTAGGCCGAGATCAAGACTGACCGAAAGTCTTGATCTCCTTTTTCTTCTTTCTTCTCTCTTCTTTCCAGTCTTCCGTTAAAGGAGTTCTGTAAACAACCCCAAATGACTGTCCTTAACTGGGAAATCAAGGTTGAAAGGTAGTTAGGTAAAGAGCTGCTATACTCCTTGAATCTAATTCTAAAAACGTAATCACTTTTGTGAAGCGCCTTGAGGCAGCTTCGGCTGCGATTTTGGCGCTATATAAAAATCTGTTGAGTTGAGTTGCTCTCTCTACCTTAATTTCCCCCTGACAGCTCTTATATGCGAAATGCTGTTTTTTTATTTTTATAGAACCATTTTTGTTAGCGACTTTGATTTAACAATATATTTTCTGTTATTTATTTATCTAATTCATTCATCTTGTTCATTATTATAAGGAGGCTTCTGATATTTTTTTTACACATTATTCACATGAAGTCAAGTTCGCACATCTTTATTTGTCAGATAGAAATACTCGCAGGATTCATCTTATTTTATAAAAATGTTATTTTAGAAAATGTTGTCATGGTGAGTCACTGTGCGAGCAAAGCATAGACTGTATATAATTACAGACTATGGAGCAGAGTCAAAAGTCACACGTTCACACCTCTGTTTACAGTGTGTAAATTGCAACCCACTTTCACTGTATTGGTAAATCTACTTGTTTTACTTTTTCAAGATGGTTTGACTGAATATAACTCAAAGTAACGAAAAGTAACTAAAGTAATCTAATTTAGTTAATTCTAAAATAAAGTAAAGAATAATCTAACTTAGTTACTTTTAGAATGAAGTAACAAGTAATCTAACTTAGTTACTTTTTTGAAGTAACTGTGGCAACACTGGATGTAAACGTGTGGTAGTTTAATGGTAGTAGTTCCACTGCTCGGCCACACGGTCGCGGTAGTCACCGACCCAGCTGACTGGAGCGCTGTAATAAAAACCACCGAAATAATATTGCTGTGATGTAGTGTCCGAAACAATCCGCTCATTTTGATAGGGTTATGTTAGATTTAGGGTAGGTTTGGAGATGCTTTGAATATTGATGTATGTATGGATGACGGGGTTCGGACTCGATAAGCCGCCGGCTTCTTCCGGACCCTTTGAGTGGAAGACAGACCTTTGTGGTATTCATTCTACATTCTTTTAGAAGACTGTGCCCATGTGTGATGTCTGCTCTGCTCAATAAAAATCAATCAAAAGGGTAGGAGCTAGGGATAGGGTTAAAGTGATTTTAGGGGTTAGGGTTATTTTAGTGTGGAGGTTAGAGTTAAGGTTAGGGGTCATGGTTATGTTAGGGATTAGGGTTAGGGGCTAGGGTTTAGGAGAGACGGATCGTTCTGAGTAGTCGCACACCCATTGATGGACGCCACCAGCGGACCGAACAAGGTACTGCTGTAACTAGACTGGAGTTAAGGAGAACTGCAACGATTAACGATTAATCGGTGACTAATCGATTATAAAAAAAAATAATCGGCAAGGAATGTAATAGCCTATAACCAGCATTGAAGTAGATCGTTGTTATTGTAGGCCGTTTTGTTGCTGACAAATGTCGCACACAGATTTATATTGTAATGAGATGCACCAGCGCGGTGCATGCTGGTCTGACACCGTTGGTGTCTCAGCATGTACCAGCGCGGCCCTTAAATAGAGTCCGAACGAACCTTGGCAATGGCTGAGTTCAGCTATTGCCGATGTAAGTTCCTCTATTCCCAGCTCCTCCACGAGGGGACAGCCTTTCGTTACAATATTAATAATTCATTTCAGATAATATGAAATATTGAATTAATATTAAATTGATTAAAACAATCACAAGGCTGAATTAAAACCTTCAAAATATCAAGTTTTTGTTTAAGAGTAAGAACCATAATTTACTATTTCAAGTTGCTTTAAATGCAGCTTTTTTTTTGCTTTTTAAAGAAAAAAAAATCCAACCGATTAGTCGACTTAGCTTTAATTATAATAATCGCAGCCCAATTTTCAACCACTCTGTTGAAAATGTTGAAAACACTGTAAATGTTATGCACCAAATATCTGAATTGTAAGAATTAAAAGATTATTGAAATAACATTAGTACCTGCGCCGCGAAGCAGGTTGTTTTTTGGCAGCATTGGTTTGTCTTCAGGATAACTGAAAAAGTTGTGCACGCATCTGAAATGTAGTAGTTGTTGAAAATTACCAACTGAAGAATCGATTACATTTTGGTGCATTTCTGTAGCCTATAATTAACATAATAATACTTAATCACCAACTTACCGATAGATCATTTCTGTAGCCTATAAGTAACATAATCATACTTAATCACCAACTTACCGATAGATCATTTCTGTAGCCTATAAGTAACATAATCATACTTAATCACCAACTTACCGATAGATCATTTCTGTAGCCTATAAGTAACATAATCATACTTAATCACCAACTTACCGATAGATCATTTCTGTAGCCTATAAGTAACATAATCATACTTAATCACCAACTTACCGATAGATCATTTCTGTAGCCTATAAGTAACATAATCATACTTAATCACCAACTTACCGATAGATCATTTCTGTAGCCTATAAGTAACATAATCATACTTAATCACCAACTTACCGATAGATCATTTCTGTAGCCTATAAGTAACATAATCATACTTAATCACCAACTTACCCATAGATCGCTGGGCGCTTACCGCGGGCACGTGACCAGACTTCCGGGTCCCAAGGGCCGCTGGGAAATGTAGTTGGCAATACAGTCTATGGGTCGCTCTACTTAAGCACTTGCATTGATAATGGGTTGCCACACATACTGCGACCACTAAAAGTACTAATTTTGTATTTTTGCCTCTAGTTATTATTATTGATGTATTATTTACATCAGGGACCAGAAGTAGCAGCCATGGAGGACCAGACCCTGGACTACTTCCTGGACCTGGGTCACATTCCAGTCAAGGATGCTTCCCTCGTCGAGTGGTTCCACGCGGCTAACAGTCAGAGCCGGCTCCACGCCGCACTGGGAGGTACCACGCTAAACTGTCAGAACCGGGAGTTTGACCCGAAAACCGGGAACTTTTTATATTTTCCAGGGAACAGAAACATTCATTTTTTGTTCTGGAACAGAAACACTTATTTCCAAGATACTGGTAACCGATTAATACCGGTTTTATTTCGTTCCTCAAAGGAGTGCACTTGAAAAATAAAACAAGGGTATTTATAAAATCTACGTTGCAGTAGTGAAGTATGAATCGGCACGGGACTCTTTGAGAGAGTTTTGGGTTCACACCAACAAGCAACGATACCTTAGCTGAAGAGCGCTACCAGTGGGCAGCAGGGGGTCTCTGTAGCGAGTTGTTGTGGGTTCGCCCTGACATATGTTATAAAGCAACTTCTGACAGGAATGAAATTAACCGTTCCGGGAACGATATTTTTCTGGTCTAACCGGTTTGGGAATGCCATTTTTTTTGTTGGAACTCATAACCGGAAACATAATTCTGTTTCTGTTCTGAACAACCAATTTAAAATACCGGTTCAAAGCCCTGGGCGTGTTATATTCCCTGGATGTCTCAGGTCCGTGTCACATGATAGAAGCGGACGTGTTGCTGCGTGCCACGGAGCCCCGGGAGCCCGTCATGGCGCACCCTCCGGACACGGACAGCGACATCACGCTGGACCGCTGGCTGCTGCTAGCTGGGCCTCACGCCAAGGGCATCAAGCTGGACTTCAAGAGGTGTCAAACACTGTTAGGAACGTCAGTGACAAAGAGTGTGTGCTAGATTCTAGAGGTGCACCGATCCGATCCTCAGATCGGTGATCGGGGGCCGATCAGACTTCTTTGCCAAGGATCCGGACTCCGATCAGGATCAGTAAATAAGTCGGGGAGCATGGCAAATGATTGTTCATTACTTTGAGTATTATTGAAATTGACAATTGTGCCAAATAGGTTGGGCACTACCAAATTTTGCAGGATCAGTACTCCGTATCGTGATTTGCTACCGGAGATCGGGATCGGCCGATCCTTGAAATTAAAGGATCGGGATCGGATGGGGAGTAAAAAAACGTGATCGGTGCAGCCCTACTAAATTTCAATGACAACTGTCGCCGTTTAGTGCCGTCTCAAATCCAACACCTCGGTCTTGCACGCACTGGAATTTTGGAAATGACATCGGCACATTCTGCACATCGTTGCAGCATTTCTGTTTAGATTTCTCTGCACGGACACCTCCGTTTAGGAACGTAACCAGACACTACACATAATAACTTAAGAACAGCCTCCTCGACAGCACTCTTGGTACTTGTTTCATAATTCCTGATGATCCTTCATTTTCACCTGTCTGTCTTTATGTAGAGGAGTCAATAAAGGCAGCATCCAATCCACCTTCAGTCAGGGCTTCAAACCGATTCAAGGAACGAAAACACAAACCAAAAACTAACAGAATTTTATGGAATTTTACGAGAAACAGAAACGGAACATTAGGAAATCCACAAAACCAGTTAAAAACTATTTCCCCATTCTCTATATATTTTAACATATCCTATGTCTGGGAGACTATTTCAGTCCACTTTCACTGTCAGTCATCAAGCCCCATTCATTTGGGGCTCCATCTTGTGGACAGACGAGGAAGTGAATGTAATGGTGTTTTAAGCCCAGTTTTCACGTTAATACAGTTACACTGAAGTCCGCCAAACATCTTCTGTATAACCTATATCTAAACTAAGTACTGAAACCTTGTACTCTGCAGCCTGGAGGCGGTGGCTCCGTCCGTGGCTCTCTTGGACCAACGCAGGGCTGGCTGCACGGCCCCCGTCTGGCTGAACGCTGACGTTCTCCCCGGGCCCCGAGGGTCGGCAACGCCCCTGGACCCCCGGGGCTTCGTGGAGGCCATAAGGAATGCCGGCACCCCCGCAGTGCTGTCGCTGGGCTGGACCACCGGCTGGTCCGGCCACAGCCACAACCCAGGTTAGAGTTTTAGTTCCCCTTTTGTCATTGTGGCTTTAGGGAACAGCAGGCTACAGCTGGGCAGTGGTAGGTTATTAATGGGCGTTTTTCCAGGCTACAGCTGGGCCATGGTGCAGCAGATGCAGCAGCTGGTCAGTCCGTTGTCTCAGGCCGTCACGTTCCCAGTGAGAGCCGCTCTGCTGCTTGAGTCTGTGGAACAGATCCAGTGGCTGCTCGCCCAGTCCAGCAGGTCAGCTACCACTCATTGTGACATCATAGAAACCCTCATCTTCATAGTCTATTTATATCCCCCCCGAAACGCGCAGCGAATGTAATGGTTTTGTGCTGGCCAATGCCGTGGTCCGGTGCGGCCGATTAAATGGAACGGGTCGCGCGAGTGTGTGGGGAACCTACCCGCACAAGAACCGTTGGGCGTGGAATAGCATCTACCATCCTTTTTAATGCCACGGTGGAGGTGTGCGCCACTCAATAGAAGTCTTCAGAAATGTTAAAACAGAATGAACACCATTCATAAAAATGTGTCGTTATTACACTTAGATTCTAAACTGTCCACAGGTACTCACTGACTGTATGGACGGGCAAAGACGATGCGTTTGATGTCCAGGATCTGCTGCCCTACAGAAGACTGTTTGACCCGACCAGAGTCTACTACGACCTTCCAGAATCTCTGAGAGCTCAGATCCTCAGAGCTGGACCTCAGGATCATCAGATGATGTTTGACCAGACCGGAGTCCACTAGTACACTTCTAAGTCTCTTGAGAGCTCAGATGGTCAAAGCCGGACCTCAGGAGGACCAGGACCTTCAGACCAAACCAGAGTCTACTACGACATTCCAGAATCTCTGAGAGCTCAGATCCTCAGAGCTAGACCTCAGGATCATCAGATGATGTTTGTCCAGACCGGAGTCCACTAGTACACTTCTAAGTCTCTTGAGAGCTCAGATCTTCAAAGCCGGACCTCAGGAGGACCAGGACCTTCAGAAGACTGACCAAACCAGAGTCTACTACAGAGGACTACTACCCAGTAGCTCTGTGGACAACAGCCCTGTTACACTGGATCTGCTCTACCAAGTTTAAGGGACGTATGTAACATCTCGCCTTTGTTAGCATAACTTAGTCCTAAGGACTCAAGCGAGGGTGAAGAAGCATCTTTTCACTTCCACGTTTTTTCCATTTGAGAATCTGGTTGTAACATAGCCCAAGTGTGGTCGACCCCTGTTTACATAAGACTTTCAATGATTCCAGAATTACAGATTCACACAGAGAACATTGACGTTCTGCCCTCAATAGTGCATTTAATACCGACAGTGATGAACAAACACGAAGAAAAACATTTCCAAGAGTTCTGGAGACATGGAGTCACACAGAGAAGGCAAACACAGGCACTGCAAACTTCCGCTCTACTACTAGTAGAGCGGAAGTTTGCAGTATTGTAGCCCTTTCAGGGTGAAACAATGCCGTGTCTGGTGTCCGTGAGACACGGGCCCACGTGGGACAACATTAGTTTGTGACAGTAATACGAGTCTTTTGGGTCAAGGTTTTCATTGCCAGGAAGTTGGAGAGTTTGGTGATGGTCAGCGGGGGCAAGACTCTCGGTGAGATTCACCCATGTTTGTCAACTGCTGAAGGCTGATCCTGAATAAACGACTGGCCCTTGCTTCCCTCAATCACCTGCTTCTTGGAGATGAGTAACCGTAATGTTGTGATCTCTAGGACGAGGTTGTTCAGTAGTGTAATGAGGGATTTAATATCAGGTATTAGAGGTGCACCGATCCGATCTTCAGATCGGTGATCAGGGGCCGATCAGACTTTTTTCCAAGGATCGGGACTCGTGATTTTGTCCTGATCAGGATCGGTAAATGAGTTGGGGAGCCAAATGACTGTTTATTTACTTTGACAATTTTTTTTAAAATTGACAATTGTGCCAAATAGTCAGAGTACTACCAATTTTTGCAGCATCAGAACTCTGTATCTGGACTCTGTATAAGAGGATCGGATCGGGAGCAAAAAAAACTTGATCGGGGCACCCCTAGTTTTCATTGTCAGGAAGTTGGAGTTGGAGAGTTTGGCGATAGTGAGGACGAGACTCTTGAGATTCACCCGTGTTTGCTGATGGCTGTGATGACGATCCTGGTCCTCCCTTCCCCCAATCACCTGCTTCTTGGAAATGAGTAACCATGATGGTGTGATGTCTAGGACGAGGTTGTTCAGTAGTGTAATGAGGGATTTAATATCAGGTACTCCCCACTTTAGGCATCATGGAATGTGCAGCTTCGAGTCTCTCCCAGTCTCCCAGCTAACCAGCTGGTGATCTCACCTGACCTGTTGGTTAGTGCTGGTGATCTCAGCTCACCAGCTGGTTAATGTTGCTGCAGCAGGGACAGCAGTGTAGACACTCGTGGATGAAGAGGTTACAGTCGGTGCAGAACGCGGCGCGGCACGTCGGACACGTGTACACCTGTGCGACCACAAGGGGCAGAGTTTGACAAATCAGACTCACAGATCACGTGGCGTGATCACTGATTAACCGTTCGGTGCTACAAGGACTCGAGTCCCCGCCACCTAAAGGCTGATTTATGCTTCTAATAATAATAATACATAGGTTTTATATAGCGCTTTTCTGGACACCCAAAGACGCTTTACAGAGTAAGAAAAGAAAAAAAAACTAAGTAGCTAAGGAATAAACAGAAAACAAAACCAAAATAATAAAATAAGCAAACAAACAAATACAACTGTAGACGGAGGGAAGGGAGGAACCAGGGAAAGCAGATTAGGTGTCAAAGGCTATCTTGAGCAGGTGGGTTTTTAGGTGGGTTTTAAATGATGGGAGTCAGAGTTGCGGATGGAGAGTGGCAGGGAGTTCCAGAGGGTTGGGGCGGCGATGGCAAAGGCTCTGTCCCCCATGGTACGGTATTTGGCCTTGGTGATGGGGGTGAGGAGGTTGTGGTCAGCGGAGGCGGCGGGTAGGGGAGTAGCGAAGGAGGAGGTCAGAGAGGTATGAGGGGGCGAGGTTGTGCAGGGCTTTATAGGTGGTGAGGAGGATCTTGAATTGAATGCGCTGTTGTATGGGGAGCCAGTGAAGTTGACGGAGGATGGGTGTGATGACGCATAGCCTCTGCAACCATTGTCATGCACCTCAAAATCCTGTCAGACGGTTGCAAACCTGCGCAGACCCCAAGCAGAAGGAAGTGCACAAAGAAAAAGCAGCTGTGGTTGGTTCTTGGCCTTTCCGGCTGTCTGTGTTGTTGTTTCGGTACCCGGGTGCGCCATTTTTTAAAACCGAGTAGCAACTAGACTACAATGGACAACTTTCACAAAAGGTTAATTTGTTTTTTTGGAATATAAACACTTCCCCCGGCCAACCTCACTGGCTTCCTATCCTCGAACGCATCCAGTAGTAGACTAACCACAGGTCTACAGGCTTTAAGGTTGGAGAGCATCCTTCTCTCAGACCCAGCAGTCAAAGTGTCCATACTATATTAAAGATTAGTTAATAAACCTACCACAAAGACTAGTTAATAGACGCACCACAAAGACTAGTTAAGAGACCTACCACAAAGAATAGTTAATAGACCTACTACAGACTAGTTAATAGACCTACCACAAAGACTAGTTAATAGACCTACCACAAAGACTAGTTAAGAGATGTACCACAAAGACTAGTTAATAGACCTACCACAAAGACTAGTTAATAGACCTACCACAAAGACTAGTTAATAGACCTACCACAAAGACTAGTTAAGAGACCTACCACAAAGACTAGTTAATAGACGTACCACAAAGACTAGTTAAGACGTACCACAAAGACTAGTTAATAGACGTACCACAAAGACTAGTTAATAGACCTACCATAAAGAATAGTTAATAGAACTACTACAGACTAGTTAATAGACCTACCACAAAGACTAGTTAATAGACCTACCACAAAGATTAGTTAATAGACTAACCGAGTAGCAACTAGACTACAATGGACAACTTTGACAAAAGGTTAATTTGTTTTTTTGGAATATAAACACTTCCCCCGGCACCGGAGTTCTCGAGTAGACTCCCCCTTGCGCTTCGGCGGGAAACTGCTGTGCGTCGCAAGAAATTCCAGACCGCGGGTGTAGAAACATACATGTAGCATATATGTAGAAGTGTAATCTGGCTTTAAGAGGTGCAAAATGATCCCCACAATGTGGGGAATCTTTAAAAAAAAAATAAACATCTTACCAAGAACTCATCCTTGACTGCTCAACATGAAATGAAGAACTCTGACTGCTTTTAACCACTTGTTTATTTTAACCAGGGCTTTGAACCGGTTCAAGGAACGAAAACGAAAACCGGGAACTTTTCGTATTTTCCAGGGAACAGAAACAAAACCGCAAACGTTATTATTTTTTATGTTCCGGAACAGGAACACTTATTTAAAAATAATGGTAACCGGTTAATAACGGTTTTATTTCGTTCCTCAAAGGAGTGCACTTGGGGATAACTTCAGAAATAAAACAAGAGTATTTATA
>OMKY01015386.1:4956-16043 GCA_900302395.1 Bregmaceros cantori
CCTTCTTCAGGCCGAACGTGATGCTGCGGTCGTACATGGTCTCGCACGCCGCGATGGTGGTGCGCATCTCATCACGCACGCGTAGTAGCAGCTTCCCTCTCTCCGTGCAGTCCAGAGTCACCTGTAACCAGTGCTTGTTGGCTCAGGTGTTCTTGCTGTGCCCTACTGCCTACAGCTCTCCAATCAACCAATCAGCGCGGACGTGGGGGGACTTTGTACGGGCTAAGCAAGATGAGGGTGGAGTTTGTACGGGCAACGCGAGACGTGGGCGGAGTTTGGTTGTCACGCCTCCATGCCACTTGTCCCACCTACTGCGCTATGACTGGATAACACAACTTGATTGACAGGTTGTTGTTTTTTTTACGTTTTCTGAGCCAGGTTTTACCAGACCCAACGCAAGCGTCTAAGTTGCGTGGACGCTGCGTTGGTTCTGGCTCGCCAGGCTACTCCGCTCCCAAGCCCACACCCATTACATCCCTAAAATGCAGAGCACGGGGGTATACCCCCAACGTCGCTGCCGCTTAAGGTCTTTTGTGTTAACACAATAGCTTTTGAATGGATGGATTTGTCCCAGATAGGTCTGACCGATTTTGCAAAAAAATAACATCCTGATTTGTGTCTTTGAAATCTCGATTTTCGATTTGCTTCCGATTTCTTGAAGAAAAAGGACAAAATATATCAAAACTAGAAGTTTCATATTCCAAACTTTGCAAATGGTGTCCATTTTTGTAATTAAGTACAGACACCTCAACCTTTGTCTTAGGATTAATACAATTATCAATTTATATACATTTTATTCACCCATATAGCTTGAAACCAGACCAGCAAAATCATTATCAATGTTAAAAAGGAAATCCGATTTGATGATTTCACTTTTTCCAAAATCCTGTGACCAAAATAATCCGATTTCGATTTCACAGCTCTAGTCCCAGATTAGGATTAGGTGCTCTAGGGTAGGTTCACGGACTCATTCGATTTTGGAGGCCAGCAATTTCAAGAATTTTTGTTTGGTCCATAACTTGTGATGGGTTTGGCCAAAATGTTCCTGGCTTTCGCTTCATGCACGAAATTCATATAAACGGCACTGATATGAAAACAAAGTTATCAATGGATTATCATTAAATGTAGGTATTGAATTAGCCGAGCTTTTCAAGTGTTAATTGTCTTACTGTTCACCTGCCGAATGAGCTCGTCAAAGCACTCGCTGTAGAGCTGACGCCGCACCGGACAGATGCCCGTCTCGCGAGCCTCGCCCTTCTTCAGGAAGTGCTCCAGCTGGCCGGCCAGCTGCGACACGTCGTGGCGCGTACACGGCGCGCTGGACACCTGTTGCACCCACAGCTTGCCTCCGTCCTTCCACTCCCGCGGCGGGAGCAGCGCGTTGAGGAGGTTCTGCATCTCGTCCAGCGGGCGGCATGTCGCGTCCGGCTTTTTCTTGACGGTGTTCTGACCGTCGGCCTGCCACAGTTTGTCTTGGGGGAACATGGCGTACGCCGGTTCGCGCTGGGCACTGTGTTTGTACTGAGCAACGCGGTGCCTGCTACTTAGCAAGCACTTCGTTTGCCGTCTTTTTAGTCTTGCTAGATGGACTCTGAGGGTCGAGCTGACATTAGTTTCAGTGTTTTAAGAGACGTGTCACTCTTCTTCTTTGGTTGTTTATTTGTATTTAACAGTGCTATAACGGTGCTTTGTGTGAGCAACGATTTTGAGGACAAACACTGTTTTGTGTCTTTTTAGTCTTGCTAGAATCAATGCGAAGCCTGCTACTCTTCTTCTTCTTGTTTACCGGCGATCGGCAAACACTTTTAGTCTTGTTATGACAATATATCCGTATATTATGTATATACCTCTGAGGTTCCAGCTGACCTTAGTATCAGTGGTTTATAAACCTAAGACACAAGTGTATTTCTTCTTCTGCTGTTTATTCATTTTGCTAGAATCTTCTTCTTCTTTTGTTGTTTCACGGCAAACAACACTTGTTGTCTAAACAAAATCACCGACTGCTGGTGATTTTCTTCTTCTTTGGTGTAGTCACAGTCCGTCGTCATATTGAGCAGACCATTCCATCCACTACACCATTCTCAAGATCAATATTTCATCTAATCCTTATTTTGTTGTTGAGTGCTGCTACGGTCGTAACCACTGGAGCTATACGCCGCCTATGCAGGTCATATGCAGCGACAGATACACACCATGGCATCACAATGTCTTTCAAACTCTCTGCCGGAATTATTAAACAAATAGCTGATGGTTTGCCATCAAATAGATATCCAGTATGACATCACAATACCTTCCAAGATGTCCAGTATGACATCACAATACCTTCCAAACAATGTATATTTATAAAAATGATGTCATTATTATGTATTATATAATTGTATAAATGAGCACAATGTACCCTAGTATATATATTTTTTGGGGTCAAACATGTTCTATCTATTTGAGATGCTGTTATTTACCTCACCCAAATCACTAGAAATTTGTTGTTGAGGGTTGAAGCTAACTGAGATTCTGTTCTTTACCTCAACAGATGCACTATTATGCGTTGTAGTTTAAGTGACCGGCTGCTGTTTACCACTATTTGTGCGTTGTTGTTTTAGATGTTGCTTGTTACAAACTAGAAAGCACCATTGTTGCATAGAATTGAAGGCCTTTTAATGGGACGTATGCTACTTTAAATTTTAAAAAAGTTATGAATATGTGGTTACACGGCATATGAAGTTGTTGTATCAAGGTTACTGAGCGTGGGGGTTTGGGGGGTCAATCCCCCATCTGCTCTGCCCCTAACGCCTCCTCACCCTTTCCCTCTCCAGACTGCGTTTGAGGTGCTGAGCTTCGCGTCCGTGGTGTCCAACTGTTGGCTCCTGTTGCTGTCCCCACGCTTCCGGCAACTGGGGAAGGAGAGCGGAGTGAGCAGCACCGGAGCTCTGCTCTGGGCCGTTCTGCTGGAGGTAGTACTGGCTTTCCACTCTTTCACTACCACAGATTCACACCAGAGTTGGGACGTTATCACGAAGAGATCATCAATCGTCTTTGCCGATATTTCCCAATAGCGCCATTGCGTCATCGTGCCTCGGACGAGTGGTTCCACCCCTCACGCTGAGGTGCATTATGTGTTAATGACAGGTGCGTGAATACATCGGCAATGTATTCACATAAACGTGTGTATAAACTTCACACCCTACCTTTTAAGGGCAAAGTTGGAAGCTCCAAAATGTGGAGCGTCGGGGATATAATGGTTTTTCATGCGCCGTCGCGTCGACCGCGCGAGGTCCTTCGCGCGATAACTTTTGTCCCATTCAGGCCAACACTCTTCTATCCGGGCATGCCAGAACAAATAAGTTGTCTACATATGGCTCGCGACTAGACTTGATCTGGATTAAGCAGCCTCAAAAAAAGTGTAAAAAAAAAAAAGTGTAAATCAAATCAGAGCACAGTAGGCGTGACAAGTGGCATGGAGGCCCAAGTCTCGATTCAAACAAAGCCCGTCTTAACGGGGCGCTGATTGGATCACCTAATTTTGGATGACAATCTGATTTGTCTGCGTGGTTCGTCCAGACCCACCGGACCATCTAGTCTCTAATGTAAATCCCCCCCCCGTGTGTTTGTGGCAGCATGTCCTCATCCTGGTCAAGATGCTGTTGGCTGTTCTCATCCCTGATGAACCGGCGTGGATCAGAGTCAAGCGGGAGCAGATGGAGTTCAAATCCATGCGGGCTTTAGGACAGCAGGTCAGTAGACGTTCAGCGGAAAGAGACGAATTGGAAAATGGTAACTATGTTAAGACGAGCAGTCTTGTTACTTGTTAACATGATACGTATTCTATCATTTTATTTATTTAATTTGTTGTTGTTGTTATTATTAGTATTATTATTATGTTTCATTATTTTATTTATTGTCTTATTATCTATTTTAATTTATTTATATAATTATATAATACATATGTAAATATATTAATTATAATCTTTTTAAATCTCATCCTGGCCACTAGATGGTGGTAAAAGTCTGCTTCTCCGTTCATGATGTAACGTTCATTGGCCCGTGGCATCCATGTGACTCATAGCCTGCATGGCGAGCCAGAATCAACGAATCGTCCACGCATCGCACACGAAAATGCGGCGGCTATGCGATGTGCGATTCGTGGACGATGTGTTGGGTCTGGCTCACCAGGCTATGTGACTCACTGATTGGTTTTATAGTTTGGTCGCAATGAGACAATGAGATTCTGTTTTCAACATTAACATCTGTATTAATATCATTGTTATATTCTATTATTTCTATATATGTGAAACTAACTTGCATTTTCTTTGTTCTCCCACACAGACACAATAATGAAGAAAAGAGTGGACCCAAGAAGTGTAATGTTTATCCACTTCTCAGTTAACAAGGTACTTATATTAACTGTCATGGAAGTGCAGATATGGCTGTCTAGGGCAGAGGAAGGACACACTACAGTATGATTTAGTTTTAGAGGATGGCTGTAGCTCAGACGGTAGAACGGCCGATGACCGGAGAGGTTGGAGACCGAAAGGTTGGTGGTTCGAATACCGGGTCTGGCCATCTCCGTGCCAGTGTGTCCATGGGTAAGACACTGAAAGCCAAATTGCTCACAATGGTTCACTGTTGTTCCCATGTGTCTGGACCTGGCTCTTTATGTGGAACGAGTATTTATATTCACATTTAGAATGTAGGCGAGTAAATATCACCTCCTAGTATTATAGGAGGCCCTAAGTTGACAATCCGAATGTACATTATATATATATAATATTAGCCTGGTGAGCCAGAACCAACGAATCGTCCACGCATCGCACGCCACTAGGCGGTACAATGATCGCTCTCATCGCGTGCGATGCATGGACGATTTGTTGGTTCTGCCACACCAGGCCAATAAAATATGACTTGCAGCTATGCAGTTTTATATTACTCTGGCCGTTTGCATAATACCAAAGTGATATTTTCAGTGCCCAGTGTTTTGTGGTGGGTGGGAACTGGAGAGCTCGGTGGAAACCCACGCAGACAGAGAAAAAGGAACACCATCGTGCGATCAAACTCATTTCCATGCTCGGCTATGAGAGGACAAATGTATTCCCATGCACACATGAATTACATGTAAAATGCATTCACTACTGAAGACTACAGTTTAAAGGTACTGCGTCAACGCTGAATATGTTTTCATAGTTACGAAAGTTAGAAATAAGATAGACTGTAGTAGTTGGAGATCATTTAATTTTTTTAGACTATGGTAGACAATAGGTATTTTCATCTTAAATATGTACGTATGTCAAATATATTGAATAATTCAAAGAATTATATATATATATATATATATATATATATATATATGCATATGTAACACATTTCCAGCTTTCAGACGCCAAACAATGGATTCACTGCCACAGTGCATTCCTGACAATCCAAAATATTGTTAATAGTTCTATGTACAGATCTTAAAGGGGAAAATTCCCTCCATTCCTGTGTCTTTAAAAGCCTCCATTTATTAATTAACTGAATTATCAACCCATTAAAACGCCCGGGAATCTACCCTGGCAAGCCCAAGGAATCGTACACGCATCGCTCGTGACGGGACGGTCCGGTGGGTCTGGACCAACCAGGCAGATAAATCAGATTGTCGCCCAAATGGAGGCGGTTCAATCAGCACTCTGTTAAGGCGGCCCTTGTTCAAATCGAGACTCCACGCTACTCGTCACGCCTACTGCGCTGTGATGTGATAACTTTTTTTAAAGCATGCTTAAACCAGACCAAATGATGTTCTAGTCACATGCAATGTGTGGACGATTCTTTTCTTCTGGCCCGCCAGGCTACCCACTGTGCCTCACAGTTTTAGATTTTTATTATATTTTTATGTATTTGTCTGTGTATTTTCAATTTTTTTTTTTTTAATTAAGTGTGTTAAATGAGTTTGGCCTTTTAGTTTAACTTCCTTTAACAATCTATAGTAATTTTGTCTTCGTTTGTGGTTTCATGCTGCTTTAAAAAGTGTGTGTTTGCATTTAGGGTTCTCTAATGACACATCCTGGAAATAGTGTCTTGATTAACATTTTGGTGGTGCGCTTTATAATTCTCTTTAGAAAACAGAAACTAATGGTATTTCCATTTTGAATAGGGCTGTTTTACGTGACGTCACCGCAGCGGCACACATTTTGGTGATATCACGTATGGTGAAATATACTGTAACGAAAGGCTGTCCCCTCATGGAGGAGCTGGGAATAGAGGAACTTACATCGGCAATAGCTGAACTCAGCCATTGCCAAGGTTCGTTCGGACTCTATTTAAGGGCCGCGCCGGTGCAGGCTGAGACACCAACGGTGTCAGACCAGCATGCACCGCGCTGGTGCGTCTCATTACAATACGTACGGTTAAGTGGTCTAACTTACCACTTCACCTGCATTATGTAGGGGCAAATTAAACGGACAATGTTATGCAAATATCGCTCTCTGTCCATCTGACCGTGATGATACCACCAAAATGCCTGCCGGCAAGCCGTGATGTCGCCATGCAACAGCCCTATTGTATCCTTCCTCATTAAGTTGTTTTACGTATTGTTTCATAAATAATGTAAATAATTTATATTTTTAATTTTATGACCAATGGTTTAGTATTAATTATATTACTGTAGTAATATAATATAAATATATTACACCGATACCATTTTTTGGTACCGATACTGATACGCGATACCTGGCTGTGCAGTATCGGCCGATACCGATACCAACCAATACCGATACCACTGTTTGAAAAAAAGGGCTTTTGGTTGTAACTTTTTTTACTTGCAGTCTATGATTAATAGTAGTGGAGGAAAATTATAAAAAAGCAATAACACATTATTTAATTATTTAATTATTTTAATATTTTATTGTTTGGGTGATATTGGGGTAGTAACTGAAAAGTTCAGATGCAACTGAACTTACGTTACTTACATTTTTTCACAATAACATTTCATTTACATATTCTACATTTAAACAAGATTCGAGCCGTTTCTGCCAAAAATGGTATCGGTTTGATACTGGGAGTTGATACTCGCCGATACCGAGTACGTCCGTTACCGGTATTGGTATCGGTGCAACACTAGTAGTAATATTTATGCATCAGTTGAATCTAGTTATTCCACTCAACTAAGCAAGTTTACTTTCAGTTTTAATTACTGTTCTAATGACGCCTCATTTTGATTTGAGTTTTTCCTCTGCTGTACACTGTTCACTGTCCTTGGCATCAGGACATTTGTCTTGTTTGTATAGTATTGTATTGAGACACTTTGCTGTGATTTTTTTTGCACTTTAAAAATGAAACGTTATGCATAACTTCATCACCGACAGACAACTATGAAGTAGCACTGTGAGTGTTTTTAATGCTTCGCGATTCGCAACCATCACAACAGTCATCCCGCATCCAAGCTGGCTCATTTAAACGCCAGATGGCGTGCTTCGCCCGTTTCCTTCTCTGGCTTAATTCACCTGTTAACATCTGGCCTTCACACTATAATATATAACAGTTCTACTGCATATATTATTTCACGCACCAAAAATAGAACTCTGCCATTTTGTTGTAGCCTGTAGCCTGTGTAAAGTCATCGTAGTGCACTGAAGTGGTTGAATTTGTCACACAAAACACACACCGTTTCAATATCCGCTCAATACAGCTCGATCTGTGACCAATTAGCCATTATCCACCCATGTGTTTGAGGGGCACACATATCCGCAGTAGAACATTTGGGTGTGGAATTGGAGTGGAGTTACTACCATCCACTTTAAATAATGCAGTAGGCGTGTGTTTACACTGAATAGATGAGACATTTTACTGAGCTACCCACCGAACTTGTCCATAGATTCCGGAATCTCTAAATAACAATATATTGTAGTGAATGCACGCGCGGTGCATTCTGGGCCGGCACCGTTGACGGTCGCCCACCGGCCAACACGCCTCCTTAAATAGAGTCCGAACTAACTTTGGCAATGGCTGGGTTCAGCTATTGCCGACGTTCTAGTTCCTCTATTCCGAGCTCCTCCACGGGGGGCGCTTTCGTTACAATATGCATTTCATCCTGCAGCACCTCAGAGGAATTTTGAAGCCATTTTTTAAAAATAAATGAAACATTAGCACCAACGTCAATCTTCGTCACTTCTAACCAATCACAGTTGCTGATGATTTCTCAGAATCGTGGGTAATTGAGTAGTCACATCATGCCCACCAGAATTCTACACAGTATAATACTAAAGAACGACCATAAATATTGGCTATCCGGAAAGCAGTCCGGCTATCCGGAAAGAACATTGTTTGAAGAATATATTTTTGAATTTTATTTAAAGATGCAACCTGTAATTGTACATGCTTTTTTTTTTTTACAAATCTGTTTCTGTCAATAGATAGAAGTGTGCTGTTTCCATTAAAAATAATGCAAAACAATATCCGTATGTTCCCTTCTTGGTTCTCTTTTTTTTTTTTCAAATTCCCCCGACCAGGTAAATGCACGTAGAGTTGAAAGGGAGGACTTTTTAAAAGCACCATATTTTGCCTTAATTGTTTTGTTAAAGGATTAGTTTTTTATTAGGAAGTTTTCGAGAGGAGTAAAAATAACTGATATTTGTGTTGGAAAATGTACCGAGTACAAGTAAAAAGTCGTCAGAGAAATAAGTACTTCTAAAAGTACTGGACAGAAACGCAGCCTGTATTTGTGGCAGTTGGGTGAAATTAAGTTTTCAAGAAGCAGACAAAGATTGTTACATTTTTTAATAAATAAATACACAAAAGATGAACATACTGTGAGCTGCATTTAAACAAGATGTCAGCTACTTGCTGCTGTGCGTGTGTGGTTGTGTGTGTGTGCGCGTGCAAGCGTGCACTATTGGGAAATGCCTCCCCATTCTGAAGCAACAGGCAAAAAAATCAAATATAATTCAATGTTTTAAGAAGAGTGGCGAGTAGCTCACAGGAAGTCGTGTAAAAATGAATGAATCGTCCACCGATCGCACACGACTAGAACGTCCATCTAGTCGCGTGCGATAAATGGACGATTCAATGATTCTGGCTTACCAGGCTAGTGGCTGATTCTCCATGTTTTTCATAATTACATTTTTTTTTTTTAAGCTGAAGGCCGACTAAACACTGCCAGTGCGAATGCGACCTAAGTGACCATTTAGATCAAAAGAAATGCTTTTGATCAATGGTTTGAGTGAGTTCTTTTATTTCTATGTGATATGTGACGCTGTCAAAATTATAACATTATAAAAATTCAACAATCATCACAGAAAGTCAGAAGTGCTTACATTTATAACTGTTTTTCTTGGTTGGTAGCTATTTACTCGCACCGCGACATTTTTTTGTAATTTAGGTCATTTTTCTCTGTTTTTTTTGTCTCACAAAGCATTATGGGTCATATTGCTTCACCTAGGGTACATTGATGCTCTGGTACATGGAGAACTCTGACACCCCTAAATAAATGGCGTGCACCCCATATAGTGCATTTTATAGGGAATGGGGAACGGTTTCGGACACAGCTATTCTTTTGGGTTTTATTGGAGTCACAATGTTGAAAGTACATATGACTTTCGACATGTAACATACGTGATCTTTTATATTAAAAGGTGTTGGAGTTAGAAAGCGGATCGAGGGGTTGATGTGTGTCTGTGTGCAAGATGCTCCTCAATTGAAAGACCCCCTCCAATGAATTTGGTTTTACATTGTTCATATAGAGTTGTTCTCTAACCACAAAGCGAAATTTAACAAACCTATGCCCAAATTGCCCCCAGCACCCGTTCTCATAGAAATAAAGAATAATTTAAAAAATGAAATACACTCAGTTTGATATCAAAGCCGCCAACTAGCTTTCTTTTTGCTGCATGGTCATTTTCCATTACAAGGAACTGTTATGTGACCCCCACAAAGTTATGTTGTTAGTTATGGCAAAGCATTATTTTACATGATACATGATGAAATGCTCACAAGCATTATAATTGTGAGCATTTCATCATGTATCAGTGAATGCACTATGTTCAGAAATCCCTACCTTCCGAAAAGTTGGGGGTTGTTTAAGGGTTAGGGTAGGGGTTAGGATTAGGCTTAGGGTTGACCCTACTCATAACTTTCCGGAAAATAGGGATTTCGGAACATAGAGATTTCGGAACATAGGGTACAACCTGACGAATCATTTCAGTGTTCAGAGTGGCTAACAGCATAATGTCAACCTCCGGGAATTATTGGAGGGAGTCTTTTAAACAAGACAATGTGTCAAAAGTGCCAAACGGTGAGTGACTGAAAACAGTGAACCACTCGCAACACAAAACATGATTTGAACTTCCTATAACTGCTAGTCCTAACATGTTCACAGAGAGGCGTGCTGCAGCTGTGACATCACAGACCCCCCATCCACACGGAGCTCAGTTCACCCCCCCCACCTCCAAATAGACCTTTTTCACAAAAAAGCTGGGACGTCCACTTTTGTCTCAACGTCAATGAACAACAACAATAACACAGACACGCAACTAGACGAGGCGGTCTGGTGGGTTTGGACCGACCAGGCAGAGAAATCAGATTGGCCAAATTCAGTGCCCCGTTAAGGCGGGCCTTATTCAGGCCTCCATGCCATTGCACTCCACTGCAATGTGATTTGATGACACTTTTTAAAGACTGCTTAATCCAGAGATGCAAGTCCCTCTTTCAAGTCTCAAGTCCTTCTTGGGCAAGTCAAGTCCCAAGTCAACTCCAAGTCAATTCATCATTAACATGCTGTCATTTTAGCCCCAGAATCTGGTTTAATAAAGTCAAAAGCAAGCAATAGTTTGGCTTTTATAATAGCATTGTTTGATTTTTTGCTACACTATTAAAATCAGATTCTGGAGCTAAAATTACAGCATGTTAATGATGACTTGATTTGGAGTTGACTTTGGACTTGACTTGACTTACCCAAGAAGGACTTGAGACTTGAGACTTGAAAGAGGGACTTGGTCACATCTCTGGCTTAATCCAGACCAAATGATCGTTCTAGCCGCATGTGATGCGTAGACGATTTTGTTCTGACTTGCAAAACGGACCACAAGAAGTTTTCAGCACCTGAAAACAAATGCAAGTTTTAG
>OMKY01015388.1:1188-13535 GCA_900302395.1 Bregmaceros cantori
CCCCCTCTCTCCCCCTCTCTCTCTCTCTCTCTCTCTCTCTCTCTCTCTCTCTCTCTCTCTCTCTCACCCTCTCTCTTTCTCTTTCTCTCTCTCTCTCCCTCTCTCTCTCTCTCACCCTCTCTCTCCCACTCTCTCTCTCCCTCTCTCACCCTCGCTCTCTCTCCCTCGCTCGCTCTCTCTCTCTCTCTCTCTTTCTCTCTCTCTCTCTCTCTCTCTCTCTCTCTCTCTCTCTCTCTCTCTCTCTCTCTCTCTCTCTCTCTCGTCTCTGAGAGAGAGAGATTATTGCTATGTCTCTGTCTCCATCAAATCTCTTTATCTCACTCTCTCTCTCACCCGCTTTCTCTCTGTCTCAACCTCCCTGCGTGGTCCCCTCTCCCACCCAAACGTGGCTTTATTGGCAGGGTAATGAGCATCATGAATTTCCAAATCAGACATTTGAACAGCAAACGACCAAGATCCTAAAGCACCCAATATAAAATCCACATATTTAGATGGTAATGTACACATTGTATTAGGTGTATATACCTATACACCTAATACAATGTATACATTGTATTAGGTGTATAGGTATATACACATAATACAATGTGTACATTGGCAGTAGGGCTGCAACTAACGATTATTTTAGTAGTCGATCAGTTGCTGATTATTGATTCGTCGATTAATCGGTTGGATAATTTTTCCTTTAAAAAATACCCCAAATTCTCACAGCAAGCAACTATTAGAAGTTAATCCACTTGAAATGTAGTCCATCTAATGTACAATGATTAAGTTACATCCTCTGACAACAAAGGTATAACATGTCATTTATACCGAAATGTTTTCATGGTTTTCTTCATATTTGTGTATTTTTTTTTATCAATTATGGCCATTTAATGTTTCATGTTTTTGAAATTATGAATGAATATTAAGTTTGTGGGGATAAATTGGGGAAACCTCAGCTCAAAACTGCTGACAATAACACCCATTCAATTATTTGTGATTATTGATTATTAGATTAGTTGTCGATTAATTTTATAATTGATTAGTCACCGATTATTCGGCCAATCGCTGCAGCCCTAGTTGGTAGTCTGACACGTTTCTCTGTCAACCTTTCAGTAACTATCTAATATTACTGTCTCACTTATTGCCTGCTTTTCTCTAACGGGGGTTGTCCAATATTACATGCGCTGACTGCTACTGGTGTGAACACCGTCACAACACTTCTCCACAGATTTTTTTCCTTGGCCTAAAACTCACATGAACACTAACCCCGCTCCCCTCGACACAGATGCTAATTATGAAATTAGCCCTACCCTGTGTAATGGTTTACAGAGGAGAGAGAGTATGAGTTTGGAAGACTAATTGGTAAATTTCTTTTGGTTGGAGCCCGCGGAGCGCAGGTTATGTTTCCACCCGCGTTGGTATAAATAAAGTTTGATTTGATATCTGTGAGCGATGTCCGTTCTCCGTAGTCAGGATGTTTCAGAATTAAAACATGGCGGACACAATTTAAGGTTTTCTGCTCCCCATTTTTGCATCAGCGTTTATAGCAAGTGCTTCTTTCTTTAATTTTAGGTTAGACTAGGTTTAGGCACAGCTTTGCAATCTCTGAGTGCTTCTAGTTTATATATATTTTTCTTTTTGTCAGTTGTTCCATTGTGTTGAATATTGATATATCTTATTCACAGATCCAAATGTTTTCTTAAAAGGCACCAACGGGGGCTACCGTGAAGAACCAGTGGACCACAGACTGACAGACCGGGAGTGGGCAGACGAGTGGAGACACTTAGACCATGTAAGTAACACACTTATGGACTGTAATTGACTGCAGATTTACTTCACTGATGCCAGGGTGGAGTACGGGGGTTAGATATGGGATGCGTTGCCAAGCAAGATTTTGAAAATCGGCCCAACGCACAAACTGCAAAATCACTGATGTGTAAAAAAACTGTGGAACGTCGTTTCACGATCAGCGCGTCAAACTCGGGTCAGAAATGAATTATTACCCATCTTTGGCATCGCTTTGTTTTCAGGTTGTGCGCTGTGCAGGTTTATCTGCGCACAGATGAACCTGCACAGAATAACGAAATAAAGAAGTGATTAAATTTTGGTGCATTTCTGTAGCCTAGAAGTAATATTGTTCTGCATGAAAAGTGCCATATAAATAAAGTTTGATTTGATACTAACGGCTGAGCGATCCCTGCTCTCCGAAGTGGCGTCTCTCATGTCTCCCGCAGCTGCGCCCGAGCCGCATTTGTCTCCCAACAACTTAAGGTTGTCTGCTCCCAATCTTTGCATCAGCTTGTTTAGCGCAGCGGTAACACACTCAAGTTTGAATCCCGTCGTGAGCACTTCTTTGCATCTTTTCTTCCAACCTGCAAATTGCTATTTTTTTTTTCATTTTAGGTTAGCCTGGGTTTAGGAGTTTGGTTTAGGGGTTTGGTTTAGGGGTTTGGTTTAGGAGTTAGGCACAGGTTTGCAATATCTGAGTGCTCTAGTTTTAAATTAAATAAAGTTGAAAATAAATAAGGGTAGACATATTTAATTGACCGACTCACAAGGGTAAATTATAACTTGTTGCTTCATCAGGAAAAAGAGCAGAGTAATAACTCCACCAATATAAAAAAATACTTGAATGAGAAATAAAAAGTCACGGTAAAATCAGATCAGGATCTGTCTGTCGCCAGTGTAGAGCTCCTAGCAACACGTTTATAGTGCTTTGTTATTATCTTGTCGTCAAGAGATGTTTGATAACATGTGCATATTTTGCCTGTTGAATGTGAGAGAGTTGAAATTGGTGCAGGAGTTTGATGTTTTTGATAGTGTAATGCCATATTGGTTCAATATTTCAGCATTAAACCCAAAACCACCTTAATACATTTTCATTTTGGCAGAGCGAGAGAACAAATTTCACTGTGCTCAAGGATTTACAAAGGGAAATGGATAACTATCGCCGTAATGACAGTGTAATCTAGTGTGATAATTATTTGAAAATAATAGCTTTTTTCCCCAGAAGGGAAGCAAATAACTGTAGAATGAATGGTGACACCCGTGGCGTAAATGCTGGCGTGTGCTGCCCCCTGGCGTGTAGGTGTTGAACTGCATCGTCGACATGGTGGAGAAGACGCGGCGGTCTGTGAGCGTCCTGCGGCGCTGCCAGGAGTCGGACCGGCAGGAGCTCCACTACTGGAGGAGACGCTCCAGCGAACACCCCGACGATCCCCGCAAGGCCCCGACGGCCACCACCGGGCCCTTCTCCAAGACACGCAGTCCACACTCGGCAGATTCTGGTGGGTTTATATACTGACTCCCAATATAACCACAGTTAGGCCCGCTTCTACTCTGACTACTGATTACTAGCAGTTATATTACTGATATCTTTATTTTAAAATCAATTTGATTGCATTGGTTAATCACCAGTCAGTCACAAAAGTAATAAAAAATAATAATGACGATATTATTTATTATTATTATTATTACCTGCACCGGGGCGGAGCAGGTTATGTTTTTGGTCGCGTTGGTTTGTCCCCTGGATAACTGAAAAAGTTGAGCACGGATCTGGATGAAATTTTGCAGAGTTGTTGGAAATGACGAAAGAAAGACGTGATTACATTTTGGTGCATTTCTGTAGCCTATAAGTAACATAACTACGTCGCGGGTTTGCAATCTCTGAGTGCTTCTAGTTTACACTAGCAATGGATTAACTCACTCACTTGCCACTGTGGTTATGATGGGGCTCCATTTCATGAAAAATATTTACCAAGGTTTGTTTTCATTCCAGCTCAAAAACTATTGATGGCTGCCCCTCTATAGAATTGGTTATGAATATTTTGTCAAAAAGATATTTATGGAAATGGTTTGCATTCCTGTGCATACCTCTAACGAATCACATTTAGATGTCATTAAAAAAAAGTCTTTCCTCCCCCACCATCATGCCATCCATCTCCTCGCTTCCCGCCTCCTCCGTATCTGCTGCCAAGATAAGCCACCACCAGCGATGGCAATTTCATCCTGTGATCAAGGCTCGGGCATTCGATGATTGCTGCACACATACAAGCTAAATAGTCGTAGGCAAGTGAAAGGAGTCATAACCAGACCACAGGCCGAGCAGAGCCACGGGTTCTAATCCCCTCTCTGGCTTTTCTGACTTTCCGACTCTTCATCCCAGTTTCCGATTTAAGGGTCAATGACGTGCCATGCATTTTTTGAGTGCCCAGGCAAATTTTAATAGAAAAGATTAATACTTTTTCATTAAATGTACATTTTTAGACACACCTCCTTCCTCTTTATTGGCTTCTGTCAGTATTTATCGTGGATATTGGACATTTATGGAGCTCATTTTGGCACTTGTGCCAATATGTCATTCGATGCAACGTGCCCCCCCTAAAATCTAGTTAGTAAAATGCTCTAAAAACATGAATAAAATGTCAAATTTATACAAAAGGTAGAAGGGGATCCATTTATTAGTTTTGACTTGAACCAAAAAATGTGACTCCATAATTGAACACATGCTTCAAAAACAAGAAGAGCAAGTGCAAAGTCTTTCCCACGGGCCTGGTTTGAATGATGGCGATTTGTGTGGGCTCGTCTGCTAGCTGCACTTCAGAACACGTCACGATGCAGCTCGCCCACAGAAGGGCCGGCCCGTGCGTCCCGCTGGCTCGGGAGGGGAGAGCCTGGCTCTGCTCCTCAACCAGCCATCTGGACTCCCAGTCGGGGAGCTCCACACCGCTCCACCACCACCACCTTCAGACCCCCACCAGCCATCATCCCACCTGCTCCGGCTTGGACTGGCTGGATGGGAGACTGGTCGGTGCACCAGTCTGTTGAGGTCTTTAGGAAGAGGCTCAATAAGAAGCTATACGTGCTGGATGGATAACCAGCTAACGACCTAACCGACGGCGCCACAGAGCCGGCACATGACCCTTCTTTCTACCAATTTCTTAAAAATCAACGACTCGGCATCGGGAGCAAAAAAACCTGTAGTGTGCAGGCGTTATTGACGTTTCTTTTCTTGTGCCTCTCGTGTTGTGCAGACTCGCAGAGAGACTTGGCACCAAGGCCAGGATCGGCCTATGTGCCCGACGAGATCTGGAAGAAAGCAGGTACGATGCCACTCTGAAGCTCTCTGCATTTCCCAATTCAAAAACATTTGTCCCCTCAATAACTGAAAAGGTTGAGCACAGATCTGGATGACATTTTGCAGAGTTGTTGGAAATGACGAAAGAAAGAAGGGATTCAATTTTGGTGCACTTCTGTAGCCTATAAGTAAAATTGCTCTGCATGAAAAGTGCTATATAAATAAAGTTTGATTTGATATTAACGGATGAACTATCCCCGTTCTCCGTAGTGACGTCGTGCCGCGACTCCGGCACCTGTGCCGAGCACACACACGTGTCCGTGTCTTCATCGACGCTGATATATAACAATCACCAACACCTACACATAGATGGATGGATAGTTCCTTACCTGGTTAGTGCACGGGGTGGCCAATGAGACGTTTCCATGTAAAAATCAGAGTGATTGGTCCAACAGCATCAACGGGAGCATACATGTTTAACATGCCATCTGAAGAGTGCAAAGCGTCACCGCGTCGCACATCATTAGACGTTATTCAATGTATCGTCTAGCGATGCGTTGGTTCTGGCTCGCCAGGCTACTACTATACAAGCACTTGCATTGATAATGGGTTGCTACACATACTGCTAGCACTAAAAGTACTATTTTTTTTTGTACCACTGCGGCGCAGGTTTGCAATCTCTGAGTGCTTCTAGTTATTATTATTATTATTATTATTATTGGTGTATGTATATAACATGCATTGCAACACCACAATATTTTGCTGCCGAGTACAAGAACGCAAGCTGTGCAGCTTTTTTTTTTTAAATGTTTTTTCTAGCCCATTCAGGCTGTTTTTTTCCCCAAGCTTTATTTATTAGGGTTAGTGGAAACAGGTGAAGATGGGGGGCAGACATGCGGGAAATACGTCAGTGGCGAGATTCGAACCACCGACTCACCACGCCATTGAGGCATATGCGTGCTTTCCAGCGCTCTGCCTAACCGACTGAGCTACTGGTTTTTATGGTCGGCAAGTTAATGCGGCTGTATGTGTGTGGATTTCCGCTTGTGCTGTGCCACTGTTTCCAAAAGGTGTGCATGAGGGACGAGAGGGACACAGACACGAGACACAAGGCGTCTTGTCGTTAGTTACAGCCCTACATATCAACTCGCCTTGACTCGACTCTTTACTCGATTGGGCTGTCCTCCACACGCCCCTGTCCGGAGCGTCACAGCGGTGGTCCGGCTCCGCAGAGCGTCCACCCCCTCCCCCGCCCCCCAGTTCCGTTACGTGGGACCGGCATGGATACTGAACGGGTAGACTGTCACCGGGTGGCCGCTTTGGGGCTCTGGATGGGGGTCCGTGGGGAGGCAAGAACACAGCATACCTCTAATCGCCCAGTGAGGGGAGGAGCACATGATGGCCCCGCCTGAAATAAGTCCACACTGCACTGCCTTTTTTCCTGCAAATTTTCCTCCAGACATGAGTACGTACGAGTACTTTGTACTAGCTGGTGTTATTGAGTTGGTTCACAATCAGTTACAATGTCCTTAGTTAATGTGATTAACTAGTGACGAACTCATCCTTCTGTCATTTAGAGGAAGCAGTGAATGAGGTGAAGCGACAGGCGATGGACGAGGTCCAGAAAGCCGTGGCGGAAGCGGAGCATAAGGCCTTTGAGATGATCGCTGCCGAGCGCGCCAAGATGGAGAAGACGCTCGCGGACGCCAAGCGCAAAGCCACACAAGACGCCATCTCTGTCATCAACGAACAAGAGGACTCCAGCGAGGTGAGTACTCCATATAACAAAGGATGATCAACGATTGTGTGATTTTTAATTGATTTAATTATTCACAGAGCACCACTTCACACTCAAACCTTGAATTGAAGACATGAACAACATTGGAATTCATGAAATTGACTTGATTGCATTCACTTGACGTACTCTTTAAATAATGCAATGTAATGAATATAATGACTTTAAAAATGGTTCTAATGGCATTATGTTACTAATTACAATTTCTAAAATTATTTTTTTGGACGCAAGCGCTGTTTTTAATTCTTTATTGAGAGATATAGTGACAGGATTCAATCAGAAACTGGGATGAAGAGTCAGGGGGGAGACATTGCAGAATAGCCAGGAGAGGGTATACGAACCCACGGCGCTGCTCGGCCTGGGGAATGCACTCTCTAACCCCGCCTGATTACCATTTTTAATAAAGTAACTTGTAGTGTGCAAATGTCCCAACCCTGGAGGCTGCACTCTCCCATGCAGTTTCTCTGTAGAACATCGTAAATCTAATAGAAAACCATGATAAAGATTTTTTGGGTTGGAGTGGTTTAGAGTTTTAACTTGACCTCTTTTCTCCCCCGCCCTCCCCCACAGTGCTGCTGGAACTGCGGTCGCAAGGCCAGCGAGACGTGCAGCGGGTGCAACGCGGCGCGTTACTGCGGCTCGTTCTGCCAACACAAAGACTGGGAGCGCCACCACCTCATCTGCAGTCCAGGACTGCAGGCCCAGCCCAAGCCCGCCATCCGCGCCCCCGTCGTCTCCGCAGCGGTGGCCGGCACCGTCGTCCCTGCTCCGGCGTCCCCGGTGCCCATCATTGCGGCGGTGGGCATCAAGTCTGACGGCGCCACGCCCAGCCCCGGACTGGCGGAGAAGGGCACGTCCTCGGTGGCATCGCGGTCGTCGACCCCATCAACGCCGGTTCCCCCCTTACCCGACACCAACGGCCATTAGTGGGCCAGCGGCTTGGCGGACAGACGTGTGGAATATATTTTCCTTTCTCTCCAACAGACTTGTTTCAAAGAGTAGTCTTCCGTCTTCCTAAGACGTTTGCACGTGACGGCGGTGTACGGCACGCCAGTGATCAGCCGCGCCATTCTTGCCAGGATGGCCGCTGTTCACGTGCCCAACCCTATCTGCTTCTGCCGAAAGACAATTTAATTATGAAGAACTATTTTGGGACTATTGCGTGTACATGTGGAGCTGTTGCGGACTGTTCCCGGGGTCTTGGAAAAACCAAATCGGTCTTCAGCGGTCTTCGGGCCACTGATTAAAAGTATGTGTGCGTGTTAATGCTTTGGGTTTTCAATTTATGTGTTCAACGGTGTACCCCCACTCCATTTCACCAACTCTAACCCGCTCATTTGTCTGCCAAGTCAAGTGTACAAAATGTGTCTGTATCGGTATTCTGACGTCACATAAGTCGGCATTCCAATACACGCCGTCAATTCTGATCAACTTTCTGGAGAAGCCTTTTAAGTGTCCCCACTAAATTTGTTCCATGTGATATGTTGGGCTCTAGCCTGACCCAGAAACAGCCATAATGTTGTGCCATCAACCTGTCGGTACGTTGATCAGGCAGGTAGCAGAAATGTGGCGGCCTCCACAGGTTCTTGACTTATAGGGGTCTGGCTGCATTGTCAATTTTATGGTATATGTGGCAGCATATTGGAATGTCTTGAATGCATACACAGTAGGGCTGCAACCAACGATCATCTCAATAATCGATTAGTTGCCGATTACTGAAGCGATTAATCAACTAATCTGTTACATATTTTTTTTCCTTTCAAAAAAATCCCCAAAATATTCAAAGTGACACAAATGAATCTTGTCAACTTGAAATCAATTTTGGTTCACGATAGTAACAATTTAGTTGCAATTTAGCACAAACTCATTAGAATTACTTTTAACGCTACTATTTTGATGGTTTCCTTCATATTCATTTTTTTATGAATAATATCACATTTGTGTAGACCAATGGGTGGTGATGTCAGCAAAAAAACCTGCAATAACAGTGATTCAACTACTACTGCGATTATCGATTATTAGTTTAGTTGTCGATTAATTTCATAATCGATTAATCGACTATTCGTTGCAGCCCTAATACACAGGAGTTAGTACTCTATCTGATTTGACTTGTGTATTCAAACGGACTTATAATTTGAACTCTCTTCCACCCCTCCAACAGTGTTGTTGCTAATATGCAACATTTATGACAAAATTCACAATGGCTGTGAATTTTGGCTTTTCAAAAGATTGCGAGTGGGTTCATTTTATTTTGACAACGTTTTAGTCATTTTTGTAACAAATCAACCAAGACGCATGTTAGTACCAGCAGTTGGCAATGTGACGCCACACTCGCAATGAGCCCCGACAATGCTGTTGGGACAGAATGTAAAAAAAAAAACCCTTCTCTGATGAAATGATTGATATTTTTATGCATAATTTATTATATGAAATTTTAATTGTTGTAAACTTCAGTTGTTTGGGAAAGTAGCTTTATTATAGCCTAGCATGTATGGTAATTGATGTCATCCAGGGTATGAATGAATTAGTCTAGAGCACATTGACCTTCATAAACATAAGGACTAATATAGTCGAGAGCTGCAATTGATTAATCGATAATTGTTTATTGAATTAATCGGCAACTAATTTGATAATCGATTAATCGATCATCAAAATAATCGACAGTTGCAGCTCTAATAGTCCCATTTGAAAACACCATTCAAACTAAGATTCCTCTCTTATATTCCCCTCAATCCACGCATTTCAGAATCATGCAGGGTTAACTTCCTACAAACGAAAGACTATCACTTACATAATAGATATAATATATTTTATGCCCCTACCTGTTCAATTTGCCTTGCATACGTTCATCATATTATGTAGAGAAAAAAAGACAATGATGATACATTATTTTAATAGTTTATTGGAAAATGTAGATAATTATTGTCTTATTTTTTTTTTCTTGGGGAAAAAATATTCACATGGAGTGACATTAAAAAGATGAATCTTGTCAACTTGAAATCGATCACAAATTCTGGTTCTTCTTAACCTCATTACAATTAATTTATGCCGTAACATGTTGATGAATGAAAAATTATGACCATTGAAATTTGTGTGAAAACGACAATAGCATTCATTGAATTCCTTAGGTTACCTTTGGATAGACTATTACATTTGGCGCTGACTGATTCTTCTCATCAACTAATGCTTTCTAATGTCTGATTGTTACTTGCGTTCATAGTCACCAAGTTACCAAGATTATGGTCGCAACCGTTTGTTCTTCACAAGTCCTGCCTGCATTTTCCCGGAAGAAGGAATGCGACATTATCACGTCCACACATCTGTTCCGAGCTGTAGGGAGCCTCCTGCTGCCTCCGCTCCCCCATGTCCGGAAACGCAACAGAACCACAAACGGGATCCTCTCCAACCAGAATAACGACACATGCCAAAACTTGCCAAATCCGGTATCCTCACCTCCACGCAATGAGCCTAAAAAGTGTGTGACAGCGTGGTGCGTCAGTCACACAGGACAGAGACACTGTGACCTACTGTGGACACACACTCGGACCGCACGTCGTTGACGCTGCGCTTTCCCGAAGGACATCTCAGGAGGTTTATGAAATGTGTACATATACAGTATATATATATATTATATATAAATATATATATATGTACAATCACTCTTTCTTTCTCCCCGACCGTCGTGTTTAGAATACATCTTTGTTGATTCAATTCCTGTTCTTTTTTTTTTTTTTATCACTTTGTCTGGGTGTCATTTGTTGCAAGTTTTTTTTTTCTTTTTGGAAAAAAAGTTATGAACGTTGACCTTTTTTATTTTGTCAGCCGCCACCACTCTCTCCCTCAGCTGTCCCACTTCTGTCTCCTACACCCCCTCGTGTTTCCATAACACACAGTTATCAGATGTAACTTTGTAAAGATATCTTGACATGAAATATTGAATAAATGATTCAAATAAATGAACAATGAAAGTTTTTCACCTGTTTAATCTCTTTTTACAATACATATTTATTCATCCCAACACAGGGATACACTTGCACTGAAATATAATATTGAAGTGATACAGCTATTTATAGTATATAGTAAAACAGTATATCAATACTTTACCACAATACAATGTCTGACTTTTCTCCCTGAGTCAATTCCAAGTGTGATTCTCTAATTTTTGATCGTATTCATGGATGCTTGTCTGAATGTAATTTCCTCTTGGGAATGAATGAAGTATCCATCTTTTCGGCACACGCAAAAAAAATCCTGTCACTTCTCACTGGAATATGCACTATGACAATGTTTGCTTTTAATCACAATCAGAGTTGCGTCAACGCACTTTACAGAAAAATAATTTTGAGATTCAAATTTGGATTTGAAGTATTTATTAAAAATGTAGCTACCCACTCTCCTGATATGGCCTGGACTTGAGGGCTTCTCAATAGGATTACTTTGCTAGCTAGCACGATAGATAAATTGAATATACAAACTACTTCCTTCAATTCACATACAATAATTTCTAATCCAATTTGTATAATACCATTTAATCATGTTATTTCGTTCGAGAACTGTTCTATACTAAGTCAACCAGGGCCATTGTTATAAATTAAAGCAAACGAAAACGTGAATCATTCTCTACATTATTACATTGTTATGGGTATGATATATGTCGCTCAATGTTAAACGTGTTTGCTCAAGTGTGTCTTATCTCAAGTGAAATTGTAAGTGCCCCGCCACGATAGGGCAAGCGGCATCTTAAATGGCTACAATGAAGCACGTGACGCGGTCATATATGTTAGTACATGATCCCAATTATGCCAATAATTTTCGCTTGTTTGATATTCCGTATAGACGGGTTTACGTACGAAACACTGGTGGGAGTCATTTTGGCCCACCGTTCTTAAGGTCACTTCCGGTGCCCTATTGTTGCCTATGCCAACTCTGGTACTGGACCGAGGTCCGAGCACACAAAACACACAAAACGCACGCCAGTTCAAAATCCGACCACTAGATGTCGGTCTGTACCTTGCATACGTAGCTTGGAAACGTTTGCAAAAGTTGTGCAATTTGGACATTTTGTTGTTGCTTTTTGAGCACTATTAATTTTGCTAGTATTTCAGTAATTATAGACTTTTAGGTAAAGTGGCACTGATGGTTAGTGAAAAAGAAAATAAACAGCCATTAGTTTAAACAATATTCGGTTCTAATGTTTTTTTATTTTCATATAATACTTTCTATTTTATTTTGTTCTGCATTTGCTCTTTTGGTCAACAATAAATGCCATTTAATACCAAGCTTAGTGGTTGATATAGTTTGTTTAATTAAACGTGGACGATCAATATATATCTATGAGTAGCCTGCCATCTTCTGACAATAAATAGTACTATTTCTTGCTAATATATATGTAATTTGAATGCAAGCGCAACAGCATTGCAGCGGTACGATGAGGCAATGTGATTGATGTCGTATTAATAATGACTAATATAAGTTAATATTTTGCTTATG
>OMKY01015431.1:1222-12184 GCA_900302395.1 Bregmaceros cantori
CTACACGACGCTCTTCCGATCTAATGGAAATGTATGGAATTTTACAAGGAGCGGAAACTGAAACGAAAAAAGATGTATTCAAATGTTCCGGAACAGAACATTATGAAATCCACAAAACCGGTTAAAAACGTTTTTTTCTGATCTCTATATATTTGAACATATCCTATGTCTGGGAGACTATTTCCAATTGTGCATCCATCAAAATTTCACTGTCAGTCATCAAGCCCCATGCATCTGGGGCTCCATCTTGTGGACAGTTACGCTGAAGTTTGAAAGTCCACCAAATATATTTTGTATAAACTATATCTAAACTCAAACTTGCACAATATAAGGAACTTTAAGAACGAACGAAATTTTTGTGTTCCGAACCGGTTCAGGACTGATATTTTGGTGGCGGAACGGTTCCGAGAACGAAAACGTTAAACAGACACCCCGCGTGTGGCCCGTTACCACTTCCGACACCAATGTAACGCAAGCGCCCCCTCGTGGAGGAGCTGGGGAAAGAGGAACTCGGATCGACAATAACTGAGCCCAGTCATTGTCAAGCTTCGTTCTGACTCTTTATACAGAGGCGTGTAGGCACATGGAGGACCGCCAATGGTGGCGGCCCAGAATGCACCGCGCGTGCATTCACTACAACACACACAAGTGTGTTGGGCACTGATCCACATTTAGTTGTGGAACAGCACATTGCAAGGTCCCACAATCCCTTTTTAACAACACCTGGATTAAGGCATCTTCAAAAATTGTTCAGAACACTGCACAATTGGGGTTGGCCCCATGGCACAGCAGTTAAGTCCGCTGCTCCAAGCCAGCCCAATGCCAATTATTGTTGCTGTGGCTTAGATCACAGCGCACACAGCACCATGAGATTGCTTCCTCTCACAGTCATATACTGTACGTCTGCTCATCCCCACTCTCTCATCCCCCTTTCATGCTAACACTGTCAACTCTTACACCGAAAAAATAACTTGAAAAAACAAATTAACAAAAAAAAACTGCACAATGACTGACAGCCTCTTTGTAACACCACACTTTTACTGAACTTGTGTATAGACAAGTTTACGTGCTAGACACAGGGGGCTGATATTGGGAAAATACGACTTGAAGGTGCTCACTACATTAACTGGTAAGTGTGTCACAAATGAGTAAATGGGACAGGTTGCACAGATTGAATCATGCGTTTGTGAGGGATAGATAGCACAGTGCAAGTTACCACCATCCTTTTTAAATAACACAATAGGTGTGTGCTGTCCCATTAAACTGACAAGTTCAAAAATAAGTCAGAACGCAGCGACGTAACGACACCGGAAGGCATATTTAGCCTAGAATTCTTTCCGGAACTACCCACCAAGCTTGTCTATAGAATGACAACATGAACGGCTTGATCTCCTCTACCCTCCAAAGGTGGTGACCCCTGAGGCTTTTTCCGCTCTGCTGGACATGATGTACACCTCCACGCTGGCGGCCCCGTGTTCCTCAGGCCTGATGGATGTGCTGCTGGCAGCCTCCCACCTGCACCTCAACGCCGTGGTCAAGGCATGCAAGCTGCACCTGTCCATGCGGGACTTCCCCACGGGAGCTCCTAGTGGCTGGAGCGCGCTACAGCAGGCCCAGCAACTACAGGTGAGTGAACGATGAGATTTTAATTTGGAGGCCAAATCTAACAAGATGGCTGAATTCAAAATGGCCACATTTTTGTTTGGTCCATAACCTCTGACTGGTTGGATGGCTTTTCTTAAACTTAGTTTTCACAATAGTTGCTTGGTTTTAAAATGAAGCATATACATTTAATTCCACATAATTTCTATATATATAATATATAATTTCATATATTTCAAGATGGTTGACTTTTTGTGATAACGCTTGCGCCAAATATTCTATACAAATAGGTAGATTAATTGAGATACATTAAGGTTCAACATTACATAGCACTAGCAAAGGACACAACTCTGCCTGTCTCAAACAACACTTTATTTCTAGATTTTGTAATGTTTTATCAATATTTTGTTCCTTTCAAAAATACTTTTGAGTGGGGGTGTGGTTGGCAGAGTGATTATGGACACCACACTTAACGCGCCCCCATTCATGTTAATGACGCTGCTGTGTATACTGCAGCGTCCACGGTGCCGCGAGTTCTCCTCCCCTCAACGGCTTGTCTGTGATGTCTACCCCCGATCTCTTCAACCCAGTTTCCGATTAATCCTGTCCAATAAAGATGAAAAACGGCACTGATGCCGGAAAAAAAATAATACTTTAGAGTACATTTCAGATCTTGTACTTTGTATTACAGGATGTAGTACTTTCTTCTTTGTTCACAAATAAAACAACAATTTTACTTTTATTCAATCAAGAGCCTTGGTACTTCACTTAACTTCCTCATGTCTGCAGATCAGCCTGTGCACCACAGTATCTACAGACGCTGCTGAGCTGCTGAGCTCCGGCAGACCAGCGTCAGACACCAGTCAGTCTGCCGGGGAAACTCCTCACAACGCCCAAGAAGGAGAAGCACAGATATCGGCCACCATGTGCCGTAAGCGCACACCCTCTTCCCCACCTGATGCTCTGACGGGAGGAAAGAGGAGGGCGGAAGAGGACGCCACAGGCCAGCTACAGCCGGTGTCGAGCCCTGGTGTGAGCAACTGCAAGAACGAGGCGACCAAGTACGAGTCAGAAGAGATGGAGCTGCCCAGCCAGTCAGACATGTCCTGCTCTGCGCTGGTTAGTGCACTATTAAGATTTAAAGACAAACTCTCGATGTGCCCCCCAACCCCTCTCTCGTTATATATATATCCGCCATTTGCACATAAATAGAGGTACACATACATGGAATTTGGGAACTGTATGCTCTCTGGTGAAAAACACACAATACCACTAATAACTAGAAGCACATAGTACCGTTAGTGCTAGCAGTATGTGTGGCAATCCATTATCAAATAGAGTAGCACGATTGCGATTGACCCCACCGGCGAACATGCCAACTACATTTCCCTGCGACCCGGAAATCTGGTCACGCGACCGTAGTAAGCGCCCAGCGATCTAACGGGTATGTTGGTAATTAAGTATGATTATGTTACTTATAGGCTACAGAATTGCACCAAAATATAATCACTTCTTCCGTTGCTCATTTCCAACAACTCTACAAAATGTCATCCAGATCCGTGCACAACTTTTTCAGTTATCCTGGGGACAGACAAAAAAATATAAATACAATTCAGTACAATGCAATATTGAAACAAAATATTGAAACGGGCAGTTGTGGCCGCTGCCCGGCGTCTTAGTTCTATTGTGTATGTCACCGTGACCGTTGCTGCACTGTGCCCCCGGAATTCAGCATTGTTACTGCACATGAAAAGAAACTGTTCTTATTTCTGGAGGTCTTAGCATTCAGGGCTCAATAGTGCCTGCCAGAAGAAAGGAGAGTGAAAAGGTGCTTCTCCTTTTTATTTACTTCCATCTTCACCCCCATTTGGGTCTTTAGGGGTTAGCTGTGCTAAAAAGAATTCCTGCATGCCAAAGTGAGTGCATGCACAGAAGCAAGATAGGTGGCGTTTTCCTTTGATGGCAGATGGAATCGTTTTCCAGCAATATCAAGCCCAGCCTAATTACTGTCAGAGATGGCAATTTGTATAAGTACTGTACTTGAGTCGTTTTTTCATGTATCTGTACTTTTTTCTCTGATGACTTTTTACTTGTACTTAGTAGATTTTTTCAAATAAATATCGGTACTTCTACTCCTCACTTTTCCCAAAACAGGGAAAAGTGCTTTTTTTTGACGCAACAATGAGGTATGTAGTATGTAGCTACACCGGTTGTTGTTGAAATGATCACGCTTCATACAGATGTCTTTGTACTTTAATTTCTTGATCAGACACCGTGAAAACTGTAATACAAAGAAAAGTGGAATAAACATTGGGTCACCGACACACGCGCATGTACAGAAATGAAAACATTTTCAATTAAAGTTTAATAACAAAAAACACTGTACCGTGTGCACCCATCAACCTGGTGTAGAAAAACTTGCAGTGCCGCGGTTCCGTGCGGTCTCTGTCTGTCCTCATGTGCGCCTTAACAGCTTCAACCCACAATGCACCGGATACAAACAAATCATGTGACCAAATGGTCAGTTCCGAAAACTGTGTATGTATGCATATATTAGTATCTACACATGGAACTTATACTTTTCTAAACAAATTGTTATTTATTTCTATATTTATTATATTGTTAACTGTACTGAATTATAGTTGTTAACAAATAATTAAGTTCTGCCTGGAACTATTAAAAAAAACATTGTCAAGGACCATTACATAGTATGTGTAGTGTGAATTAGTCAGCAGAGGATGGTAATGCAATGAGTACAGGCCCAGTTAATAAGCTAATAACCTTTCATCTAGTCTCTGGGTGTGCCGCTCAAAAAACATCCAAAAATGTTATATACACATTTATTTTTAGTCATTTGTACTTTATACTTTCAAAAATACAGCAAGGCAGGATAACGGCCTAGGCCTAGTTATATTTAGCTTTTATATTCGATTGTCCCTCAGACAGGAGACCTCACCGAGGCCTTGTTCCTGGAGGTAAAGAAGGAGATCCCTGGCGCGTTGTCTCCAGACAGCTGCGACCAACTCGTGCACGGAGAAGACATAGCAGCGGCGGCGTCGACAGCCACAAGTGTCCAGAACTGTGAGCAGGAGGAACATCCGCTGGCGTCCATGGAAGGAGAAGCTCTGGGAGGCCTGACGGAGCTCTCCTTCTCCTGCCTTCTCAGCGGCTCCAGCAGCCAGAGCAGTGAGGACAAAGAGCTCCAGGACGAGGCTGACGATCAAGAGAGTCTGACCGCAGCGGCCGAGAGTGTTGGGGAGGTACGACTGCATTATTTATAAAATTGTAATCAAAATCCAGAGTTGAAATGCATATTTCTCTTTTGCATTTTTGCATTTCAATTTTGTTTATACTTTACATAATACATATTTACGTCCACCTGAGCTAATATCATACTATTGCATTTATTATTATTATTATTATTATTATTTTTGTTAATTTTTGGGTGCAAGCGCCGTTATTCATTCTTTATTGAGAGATAGTGACAGGATTAAGTCGGAAACCGGGAGTCGGGGGGAGACATTGCAGAAAAGCCGAAGGGTTTGTGCGAACCCACGGCGCTGCTCGGCCTGATGTAGGCGATCTCTAACCACTCTGCCACCGCGCGCGCCCATACTATTTACACTAATTGCATTTCAGTTGTATTTTGTTCATTTCTTACAGAGTACATTATTAGTTAGAATTAATTCAATGATTTGAAAAACATTTTTTTAATGAAGTGCAATACCATTGTGTAGTTTATCGTTTCATAATCATGATTAATAATCATTTCAATTAAAATAATAATAATAAGAATACGAATAACAGCAATATAATAATAACTTGCATTCATATAGCACCTAGGAATACATGGTCGTTTTACAAGAAACAAACCAAAAATGAAAACACAAAATGAACCGAGAGCCATGTAGCTATCTAAATACGGAAAGGTCCATGGAATTATGATCCAAATAATGGTAATGATGATTTTTTTTTCCATAATCATGCAGCCATACAGGGAGGCGTCCTCCATGGCGGCAGATCACGCCATATTTTCGGTATCTGCGCCTTTGGGGCTTCATCAACTGGTCTCCACTCAAGCCGTTCCATCCCTCTGCGACACGTTGCTGCTGCAGCCCGCCCCTTGTTCTGACAGCATTGCAACGTTCACCGCTAGTCTACAGCCTCCCCGTCAGCCTACTGTCCCAGCTGCTGCCAAGCCCGCTCAGCACGGCAGGTAGAGACAGCCAGAGAAATGTATGAATGATTTTAAGTAAAAACACCACTGAACATTCATACTGAAACATGTCCCCCCATCTTAACCGAGTTGATGCCTACCTATCTTGTCTAGCCTGGCAAGCCAGAACCAATGAATCGTCCATGCATCGCATGCGACTAGATGGTCTGGTGGGTCTGGTTCAATCAGCGCCACGCTAAGGCGGGCTTTGTTCGAATCAAGATCTCTATGTCACTTGTCATGCCTACTGACTTCTAACTAACTTCATTTGGTTGACACTTTTTTTGAGCCTGCTTAAGCCAGACCAAATGATCGTTCTAGTTAAACATATTTCAGTATGAAATTTTGTTTGAGTTTTCCAATATATTAATATTTACTTTCTAATGGCCACACAAGTTTTGTGGTTTGTATATGTTCCGAAATCTCTATATTCCAAAACGTTACAGATCGTTTAGTCACAGGTGTCAAGTTACGGGTCACAGTAGAGTTACGGGGTTAACCCTAAACCTAATTCTAACCCCTAGCCCTACTGCGACAAAACAACCTGCTCCTGTTCAAAAATTTCTGAAATCCATATTTTCCGAAATTAAGTGCAGAGTTTTGGAAGATAGAGATTTCGAAAAATGGGGATTCTGAACATAGGTCGTTCACCAGATTTGTGGTTCTATTCCCATGTTCCTCTCACCTTCATCTTGCTCCCCTTCTCCATCCAGTCACATCCGCCCGCTCCTTCAGTCCTTTGCTGCCCCCTCCACCCATCATGCCATTCACCTGCCTTGTCCCCGAGGAGCCAAGCCACCCTGGAACTCTCTCATCCATCTCAAATCTCCTTCACAGAGACCTTCATCACCTTCTCCTCATTCAAATCCACACTCAAAACTAATCTTGAGTTTTGTTTCATTTCCATTATTGGAAACAAATACAAGTTGACCTCTAGTTGTCCTGAGATTGTGACCTGCATATGCATATGAGTAATAATACCAGGATCCAGTTGATGGGTTTTGAAAGACAGCGACTTATTGAAACCCAAATGAAGGTGGACAGATCTCAGGCAGCAAGCTTGGCAAGATCATGTGCGTTGGGCTTAGGCAGCATGATATCTTTATCATCAGTGAGGAAGGACAAATTATATCATTTAGCACTTATCAAGCCCAAGATGTGAAATGGACAAATTTCAGCCTAGATGTTGTGATGTAATTCCCTTTACAATATAGGTGATAGACATAATACAGTGACACTGGATTTGCAAGTGTTATTAATCAACAAATGGATTGCTTACACCCTTAGTGCCGGGTGGATCAGAGGAAGTGTCAACACAGCAACCTCATCGGGGTTCCGCCGCATTGCCCCCAAGGGGCCGGCGCCAACTGCTCCAGCACAGCCCAACTCGGAGGATCTTCCCTCCGCCACCAGTGGGAGTTCCGCTCAGCTGCTGCCTGCGCTGACTAGGGCGTCAGACGAGACCCTGTCAAAGTGCCGTAAGGCGGCGTTGCAAGACCACGTCCTGCTGGTGGAGGGAGAGCGCAAGTACGCGTGCAAAATATGCTGCAAGACCTTCCCCAACCTCACGGACTGCAAGAAGCACATTCGAGTGCACACTGGGGAGAAGCCCTACCCGTGTCCGCGCTGCGGCAAGCGCTTCAGTCAATCCTCGCATCTCTACAAGCACTCCAAGAACACATGCTGGAACTCCGCAGAGGAGACACAGCAGCTGTTGGCCCCCAGTCTGCTGTAGGCATGTAGCCTGGCAGGCCAGAACAATCTTGGGCTAGTCCAAATCGAGGTTTAAACACGGGCGAAAATTACGCCCGCAGTGACAATCTTCTTCGGCGCAAGCCTCATTTTCTTGTACATTTTTCTATTTCTATTGGAAGCGATCCAACGGCGCTGCATGTGCCGTGGCCTTAAACCACACCAACAAGACTATGTATGGTGCTGCCTTGGCGCAGCGTTCTTAACTGCTACACCACTGCTACACCAGCCCCTCTGCTTCTTCTTAAAACTAAATCCCGACTTGAGGTCAGCGAGCGTTATGAAAGATGCACATATTCAAACGAAATGTCCTCCAATCATTGTTCACATCCACCTCTGCCGAACGCACCCGCCTTAATAGCACTTGATTAGAGTGTCGCTTTGCCTTAATGGCGCTCCGATTAGTGCGTTGATTTGAAGCCAAGAATCGGATTCGTTGATCGACCCTGATTACCCTTGAACAAGACATGGGTTTCACCAGGGATGTCTCACTCTTTGAGCGTGAGAATCAGTCCAGTCTCATTCTCACAACACTTCCTCGTTGTCACATGCATCTAGAGCTGCAACGATTTATTTTGATCATCAATTAATCGGCCATTTTTACTGACGGTTTATCTATTAATCTGTTTTAATTTTTAGTTTTTCTTTGAAATTGTAACGATTATTTCTTTATGTATTTGTTGCTGCCCGTCCATACCATTTTAAGCTTTATTCAGAATTAGCTGGAAAAGCAGTGGAGGGAGAGGAGACATGCGGCAAATCCGTCGGTGAGGGGAGCGAACCCACGATTCTCCGCACCATCATGGCACATGTGTGCTTCGTAGTGCACTCACTCTTAACAGACTGAGCTACTGCAGTACGCAAAACTGAATGATCATTAACCTGAAACGTTATCAATGTTGCAAACGTTGAACGGCATATATTCCACACATTTCAGTGGAGGACGGACCAGACAAGGCAGTGATTAATCGATTATCAAATTAGTTGCCGATTAATCAGTAGCAGCTTTACATGCAACGTTTTTTTTTTTTAATTAGTGACAACAGTGCCAAGCAAGGTCGAAGTGAAACCAACTATGCCTCCTCCTGTTGGGGGTTAGGGAGTAAATCTCAGTGCAGATGGAGTGAGAAACCTGGCCCTGGTTTCATGCTGTGCGATGTGTGAACGACTAGATTGTTTTGGCTTGCCAGCCTAGTAGACATGTTGTAAAATCTCACTGACAACTCAAGCTGCAACAAAAGATACACACTTATCTTGCCTCCGTGCGTGCACTCACTCTGTGCCTAGCGGTACATTGTTAGCATAGCTTGGAAGCAACCAATCACTTCAAAGTTTTTCTTTTTTAAAAGTGTGTTGATGAAATGGTGTGACTTGTTACATGACCAAAGTTTGGGTATCCAAAATCTAAATCTATAGACAAGTTCAGTGGGTAGTACCGGTAAAAATTCTAGTCTGAATATGACTTCCGACGCCGTGTTTTGACTTATTTTTTAACTTGCCTATTTAATGGGACAACACACACCTATTGCATTATTTAAAAATGATGCACTGTGCTATTCCACACCCAACAAATTTGTTCAAGTGTGGATCTGTGACTTATCAGTGAATGCAGTCATCTTATTGATCCAGAAGAACATGTGACCATACCGAGTGAGTCGCAAGTCGTATTTTCAAAATGTCAGCCCCCTGTTTTGCCATGTAAACTCCTCTATAAGCTATATACAAGATATAGGTTGGAAATGGGCAGATAAGGGGAGAACCGACTTTATTTTTAATTGTAATTTTGTCATTTGTCAATGATAATTCATACCCATACAGATCTGTACCAAATAAAGATCTTTTTTTCTATGACTCATAAGTAATCTTGTGGGTAACTTAATACACCTGCAGAATGCACATTACTGGGACATACATATGGGGGCATGCAACAAAAGGACACGTTCAAAACAAGAGTTTGCATTTTCTGTTAGATTTTACTTGTAAGTAAAGTAAGTAACTCTTACTACTAATTTTTACAACTTCAAGGACCACTCATACCGATATGAACCTTTAAAATCACATTGTACTTTCAAAAGTGCCTAATTGTAATGTTATTGAAATGTCTGGTATTGCGAATTAAATTAGCAAGTTTGTTTCTGGTTAGCAATGAGAACATCCATGTTAATACAAATAATTAATAATGTTAACGGACTGTTATCTACAAGTGCTCCAGAAGATCAGAACTTCAACTCACTGGGCATGGGAGTGCCCAGCAGTGCCCCCAGCAGGTTGTTGGCCGACAGCGCAGCCATCTCCCCACGGGTGCTGTATGTGGCGCTGCCGATATGAGGTAGAATCACTGCGGAGAAGAGTACACAGGTTTCTTACTTAGTAGGAGTAAAATACATTTGTGGAAAAAAAACACTGAGTAAGAGTAAAAATGATTGAAATATCTACTCAAGTCAAGTAAAAATTGCAGGCTCTGAAATGTACTGAAACGTATTTTAGAAAGTACAAAATCATGCTTATTAACTTCATACGAATTTCACTCAAATGGACAACACACAATCGCTGTTCCAAACATTTTCACAGCCGATTAATAAAAAGCGGACCAGCTGGTCGAATCGGAATACCTCTGTACAGACTATATTCATTTTTTATTTTGTTCCCGTGGTCCGTTACGTGACCGGAATACTGGTTAACAAGACACAGGTGTTGATGAGTGCGAGGCAGAGATGCAGACTCGAGTCAAAAGACTCGACTCACGAGTCACTCGAGTCACCAAAAACGGGACTCGAGAGTCGACTCGGAAATCTAAGTCAATGACTCTCGACGAGTATTTGACGAGTCTTTCCCTCTTTTTCGGCTTAAAAAAAAATCCATTCTTTTCCGCTTCCTTTCCATTCACGCTTGCAAAGGCCTGCTCAGACAAGTGTTGATCGGCGTTAAACAATAGAAGAAGAAGAAGGTTGCGCACTGCTCACCTACCTCAGCCCATCATGGCGGCGACCAACGCAGGTTCTCCAGTAACAGGCTGGCTTTTAGAGCTACATCTTTAAAAATGACTCGAGACTCGACTCAGATTCGTACACTAAAAACACGGACTCGACCCAAAGACTAGGACTCGTGAGTTCGGGACTCGTGTACATCTCTGGTGCGAGGCATGGGAAGAAGTGATCAGGCAGTCTTAAGGCCACCGTCGTCACTTCACAACGCAAGTTTCAATGAAGTAAATAGATTTGTTTCCTTCTTTATTCTTTATTTTGGTGCGTAATAACGGCCAGCCTTCTTTTCATTCGTTATTTGAGATAGTGATAGGATTAACTTGGAAACTGGGATGACAAGTCGGGGGGAGACATTGCAGAAAAGCCGGATAGGGGATGAGGACGCACTGTAACCACTCTGCCACCCCC